>CXYZ01003351.1:295370-316090 GCA_900006705.1 Sonneratia caseolaris | reverse complement strand
TATTTTTTTTAAATTTTAAGTCTGCCAATTTTTTCACATGTTCAATTATGTTCATCAGTCGGATTGAGAACCTGCAGGTTCAATCGGAGTTTGTCTCTTTGAATGTGCGATTGGATTTTTCGTAAGAATCGGACCGGACGAGTGACCGGTTCCTAATTGAACCGGCATACCGTGTCCGATTTTTAAAACTATGATTGAAATATAACAAATAGGAAATATTGAAATCATAAAAATTTTAAATAAAATAAATATATAAGATTAATAATATTAATCCATTTATTTATAATAAAATTTAGTATGAGGTGATGGATTGTGTGCTTATATAATGATAAAATAATCTATGCTATATAATAATGACAGGAGAATTGGAATCCCAAGCAGGAAATTCATTCCTCCTTGGTGCAGATGCTCCACCGTGAGTCACAGAGCTCAGGGGGAAGATTTGGTAGCTTTCTACTGTAATCCCTATTGAATCATCCATTTTCCAGTCTCCTATTCTTTTGCCAACTAAATTTCTGCCCTCTCTTTGTGTCACGACACTTTCGTCCTTCTCCCATGATGCGTGTGCATGTTCTGGTGCATGCGTTGCTTCCTAACGTTCGCTCGTGACAGAGGTGTCGATAAGTCTCTCCATACGGTCGAGACGACATCTGGAACTAACCGCTTCTATTATTTGATTTTTTTTTAACCGATAACACATTTTTCTCCTATATATTTTTTAAGAGAGTAAAAAAATAAAAGGAATGAAAACGGCAAAAAAATCCACCGAACCGGAACAGACGTGACTGTCGCTATTTCCAAATTCCAATTTCTGTAGGCTCCAGCATGAAACCCTAATTCCATCCCCAATTTTCCCGCACTTTTTCCCGTGAATTCATTCTCCTGTCGGAGGAGGAGGACGAAGAAGAAGAAGAAGAAGAAGAAGAAGAAGAAGCTGTCGACCACAACCGACGCTGCAATCAGATGAACAGATGCAGATCACCGTATGTAGGCATCACAGTGCTCCTGCTCTCTGTCGTGTTCCTGCTTCTCTTCTTCCCAGAGATCCTCTTCCCTTTGCGGCCACTCCCCACTCAGATCAACGCCGCCGACGAGGTCGACGACCTCGCTCTCCTCAACCGCGCCTCTTCCGCCGCCGGGGCCTCCCACCTCTCCTCATCCTCCAGGAAGCTCAAAATCGCCTTCCTCTTCCTCACCAACTCCGACCTCCACTTCGCCCCTCTCTGGCAGAAGTTCTTCAGCGATCGCCGATCCCTTCTCAATATCTACGTACACGCCGACCCCTCCGTCAACATCACGCGCCCCGGCGGAGTGTTTGACGGCCGGTTCATCCCCTCCAAGCCGACCTCACGCGCGTCCGCCACCCTGATCTCCGCCACGCGCCGACTCCTTGCATCTGCCCTCCTTGATGATCCCGCCAACGCCTACTTCGCCCTCCTCTCGCAGTATTGCATTCCCCTCCACTCCTTCGACTACGTCTATGGATCTCTGTTCACAAACCCCAAGTTCGATCTCTCAGATACCTCCCAGTCAACACGCCATGGCGTCCGGCTCAGCTACCGGAGCTACATTGAGATCCTGGACAAGTCAAAGAATCTCTGGAAGCGGTACAAATCACGTGGAAGGTATGCAATGCTTCCGGAGGTCAGGTTCGATCAATTCCGGGTCGGATCCCAGTTCTTCGTCCTCACGCGCCGGCATGCCCTCACGGTGGTGAGAGATCGGAGACTCTGGAGGAAGTTCAGGCTCCCCTGCTACGGAGAGCACTGTTACCCGGAAGAGCACTACTTCCCGACCCTCCTGTCGATGGAGGACCCGAAAGGATGCACCCATTACGCCCTGACACGTGTCAACTGGACGGGCTCAGTCGCTGGCCACCCCCACACTTACGGCCCGGGGGAGGTTTCGCCAGAGCTAATCCGGGAGCTCCGCCTCTCCAACAACTCGGGCTCATACCTCTTCGCGAGGAAGTTCTCGCCCCAGTCCCTGAACCCGCTGATGAAGATCGCCGACAAGGTCATCTTCCACGACTGATCTGATCTACGCCGGTGAGTAAACTTTTCTCGTTGTTAGCTGAAGTGACGTTCATGGCCTCGTGTCGTTACTGCTCGAATATAGTGATCCCTTCTGTCAAAATTGGGAAATTTTTGTGGGATTGTCCTGCAATTTGATCAGATATATATGGTCATTAGTGTATTCATTATTGAAAATCCCATCAAAAATAAGTTCAAAGTTCAGAATCTATGTGAATGAATAGGTTGAGATGGATACATATATTTTTCATAAACAAAATTATAATCTGAGTACTAGTCAGAAAATTATCATTTATGAATAATAGAATTTTACTTGGTAATTGGGCTTGGGATCAAAATCTTCGTGGTAAGCCTGGGAAGATAATATATAGCTCGGTTGGTTTTGACCTTAAGAGAGTTGTCTGTTATTAGGAAAGTTAGTTTCAGAAGAAAAAAAAGGGTCTTTTATTCTGTGGTTTTCTCTGCTGGAATTTGCTGTTGATGGAACTATTTGTTGGCGTTGGGCAGCTTTGTACAGCTTTATAGTTAAGATTTTGATTGGCATTGATTAATGTCTTTGATTATTGTTCCTAATAGAATTTGAATGTCTCCATGAGACCCCAACGAGGACCTGTGTAGGACATGAATGAAGGAAAACTGATGGAATGGAATCTGTACAGATCAGTTGGTCATACTTTTGGTGAATTTATCAGCTTGCTTTTGGTCTTTTAGCCGTGCTAAGCCAATTTAATGATGTGGGCAGGCCAGCAAGAGACCTGACTAGATCGAATACTTTTGAGTTGACTATCTGCGGCGTAATACTTGAGAAAATGGTATGGCGAGGCTTTGAGAACACGCCCTTAGACCATGAAGCCCGAGAGTTCCAACCCTTAGTTGAACATACCTGGAATCATAGAAGGTACAGCTTTTCCCTGGTGGGAGGATTTTTTTTCCCCGTGCACTTGAGTCCTCTATATCAGCTAGCATGTTTGAACTTATCATGCACTCAGCATATGATGCCCAGAGGAAAGTTACTTACTCTGCAAGAAAATGGTGGACTAAGGGGCTACATTCGGCCCATAGGTCCTGCAATTTCAGCACCTCCTCTAGTTGCTTCTCAGTGACCCCAAGCAACCTTTACTTGCCCTCATTTTCTTTAGTGGTTGGTATGTTGCTTCAGAGGAAATAGATCCTCTCAGAGCCAGATTCTCAGGTCCTGTGGAGTTAGAAACTGCAGTGAGTAGGATTCTTGGATATCAAGTGGAGTCCAGCAAAGATATGTGGATTTGTAGATAGCGTTCCAGAGTTTGTGGGAATTTCTTGAATTGCTCGAAAGGAGTCTTCTGCGGAACAACAACTATTTGCTGCAGATGACAAGGAAGCATAGTCTCAAGGATAAAGAACTGCACCAACTGCATACACCCCCGATCCTTAAGTGCTGCAAAACATGGCTGTGGACAGAGCTATGTGCTTTTGGAATGAAGGGGTTTAATATTAAAAGAGAAGTGTATATAAGGACTGAACGTGAGCCCGTGTAAGTCCATGTTGACTTGTATTGCTATGTTGGCTGATGCCCACCATGGACATTGCATAAATTAGTAAAATATTGCCTCTCCATTCCGACTGTAGAAAATGTTAACATTGGAATGGAAATTTCCATTAAGTGGAAAGATGATATTATCTTTTTCAGGGTATTATGACATTATTTTTGTATAGGTGGAATGACTATAATGTTGGTAATTATATTCTGATTTGAGACTGTATAGCCTCATGTTATGACATGTTAATGAGGACTTGGTACTTTGGGGGCAGCTTAGAATTGAATTTCCCAATTGATTCTAAGGTTTTATCAACAAATCAACGCGGAACGATATTCATAATTTGGCGATTGACAATGAAGTACCGTGTAAAAAGTAAGCAGTAACACCAATGCCGTATAGGCATCGACGAGCTAAGCCAGGGCGGTGCGGGCAATCATCCCCCGCCGCATTGTCATGCTACGGCACCGGCAGCGTCACTTAATTCGCAACTCAACTTCTGGTCTGATCACGGATTGACGGGTAGCAGGGAAAAAATGAAAAATAAAAATAAAAATCCGATCCGAACCGGATAGTAGCGCCGGTTCTTATTCGGCTCGTCTGGGTTTCTAAACCGGGAAGGGTTTAATTTTTTAGGGTTTTAGATGGATATTTAGTTGGAAGTTGCAGACAGGGAAGGGAAGAGCAGCTAAGCGGCGGAGGGTCGGCGGGGATGGGGAAGACGACTTACAAGAGGCTGAAGGGAAGCCAAAGCCTCCGGCAGAGGCTGCTCCTGGCAACCCTTTCATCGACCGCTATCATCGTTGAGGATATCCGCACCGACTCCACTTGGCCTGGCCTCCTTCCTCACGAGGTCTCCCTCCTCCGCCTGTTCGAGAAAGTCTGCGATGACTGCGTCGTCGAGATCAACGAAACCGGTAACTCATCTTAATCCACGCTCGCTAGCACGTATATATGGATGTCTGCTTTGTCTATCGTAGATTTGTATGCACGCGTTGATTTTTCCTGCTTTTCAGTATTATTCGGTNACTCGGTTATCGTAGATTTGTATGCACGCTTTGATTTTTCCTGCTTTTCAGTATTATTCGGTGGACCGCAAGACTCAGTTCTGTTTGCGAGTTTTCTTTGGCTGCATATAATAGTAGGACTTGGAGATAGATTTTGCTGATTTTGATGCTATGTTCATTTTAGTGGGAATGGATTTGGCTTGTTTGTGCTAATCAAGAAGTGTTTGCCTAAAATTCTATATGTATGTTATTCAGTTCGTGCAGTGGTGTGTGCATGATTGTGGTCTCTGCAGCATCATCGTTATATAAATTTTTTTTTTATGCTATAAGAACTTAAATGTGCACTTTGTCTATGTTTGCAAGACTCGAATTGTNAATTTTTTTTGATGCTATAAGAACTTAAATGTACACTTTGTCTATGTTTGCAAGACTCGAATTGTGTTGCGTGTATTACTAGCCTGGATGGATTGAGGGGGTTGTATAAATTTCACCAATTTTATACGTTTTTATCTTATGTCTCCTTCCCAGCCCTACTCTTACATTGGGTTCGCACCCCTTGAACTAA
The DNA here is from genome assembly GCA_900006705.1 of Sonneratia caseolaris. Lineage (NCBI taxonomy): Eukaryota > Viridiplantae > Streptophyta > Magnoliopsida > Myrtales > Lythraceae > Sonneratia > Sonneratia caseolaris. Next base: position 310,968 of record CXYZ01003351.1, on the reverse strand, counting down.
ACTGTGATATACTGTTAACTAGGAATACCAGTTCTTGGGTTGGACCCGTCATGCTTGAGAATTCCTTTGCACTAGGTACTGCTGATTATCATCATGAAATGACCATCTGTAATTCGGTCTAGATTAGAAAGTTTTTCTAAGTTTCGACTGTGGTTTCTCCATGTTCATTTCGAAAAGATAATTTCCAAGTGAGTAGGACTAGTAATTCTAGCATCGGCATTTGTTCCTTTTAGTTTCACTCTGGTACCTATATTAATCCAGCACCATTCTCTCTCTGAACTTCCTGTTGGCTCATGTCTGGCAGGTACAAAGCTGAAATATAAGCCTGGTATTATAATGGGAGGCAAAAATGTTGTTCATGACTGTGGCCTGAACCGATCCATGGGGTATTTCTTGGAGCCACTTGTTGTGCTTGTCTTATTCGCTAAGAAACCTCTGTCAATAAGGCTCAAAGGTACGCTTCTTTCCTCCTCCTTTTGCGTAGTGTTGTATGTTCTCTCTGTAAAGCATTGATCTTCACTTAATTGTGATCTTAACATAACAGGAATAACAAATGATTCTAAGGATCCATCCGTTGACACATTTCGCTCTGCTACCTTACCCATGTTAAAGCGTTTTGGAGTTCCTACGGAAGGTCTGGACCTAAAGATAGAGAGCCGAGGAGTGGCTCCTGGTGGAGGTGGAGAAATTCTCTTGTCCATTCCCATAGTTCAGAGTTTAAAAGTAAGTATCTTTAAGTAAATTTTTGTATGCTCTTATTTTAAGATTATAATCCTAATATCTGTTACTTTCCAGGCAATTACATGGATTGATGAGGGGATGGTTAAGAGGATTAGAGGGGTCACTTTTTCTACTCGTGTATCTGTACAGTTGGAGAATACAGCCATACATACAGCTCGTGGCATATTTAACCGTTTGCTCCCAGATGTCCACATATTCACTGATCACAGAGTTGGTCCACATGCTGGAAAGTATGCTATGGATTTCTGTTTAACATTTGCCTTCACAGGAACACTTAGAACAATTATTCTCAAAACCTTCATTGTTCCCATGTTCAGTACAAACTTATTTCTAGAGATTATCTTGTCTCAGATCCCCAGGTTATGGAATGTCGCTAGTTGCAGAAACTACTTCTGGGTGCTTCATATCCACTGATACTACAGTCTCGTACCGTCGAGGCAATGAAGAAGGTGAAATGGAAGAAGAGAAGACAGAAATTGTGCCTGCTCAGGATGTAGGTGAGCAAACTGCCTCTGCTCTACTTGGGGAAATTGAGCAAGGAGGAGTTGTAGATTCAACGCACCAGGTTTGTTCTTTGTATCTAGTCTTCTACTTCTTAATGCCATTCATCTAGAAAACTTTATGCTAGCTGGCGCAAGTATGGATTTTTTTCTTGAAGAAGGTGAATATAAATTTAACTTAGAATAATGATAGGGTACTTGGAGATTTAACGTGAGTTGATGTGAGGCTTGTCCTACTTCTGAAAACTGTGGAGGCCAGTGGCCCAGTGTATCATGATTGGCAACAAAGCAAACTTAACATCATCCAATTTCTTCCCCCCTCCAACAAAATGATGCCAAAAAATGAAAATTCAATATGCTCTGAATGTTGCAAGGGATGCAGAGTGAACTCCATTTATGTGCTATAAATAATCTTTAGTAGGGAGGAGCAGAGCAGAGACAGTCAAAAGATTAAATAAAAATATGTCTAGTTGTATGCTAACATTTGTAGTTACTTTCTGATGGCAATTCTTCAACTTCTTGCAGGGTTTGTTGTTCCTGCTTTGTGCAATATGTCCACAAGATGTCTCAAAAGTTCGTGTAGGGAAGCTCTCACCATATGGAATAGGAACTCTCAGAAATATCAGAGACTTTCTAGGCGTGAAATTTGTCATCAAGCCAGACCCTTCAACGGAGACAGTTACACTCAAGTGCGTTGGATGTGGTTTAAAGAACCTGTCTAGGATGGTTTCTTGATCGCGGTACAGAGGCCTGAGCCAACTTTCTTGAAGATGAGAACCCCACAAAAGAAACACGGCTTCTCTGCATTTATCTGCGAGGAATGTCTGGGCTGCACCTGTTTTCCAAGCTTCTCGTGTTCTCTACTAATTGCAGAGGTAGATTCCTGCAACGCATATCTATAAAATGTCCATGTTCTCCCAGTGTAGTTTATATTTGTATTTGCCGAGCAGGGAATGAGTTACCAGAGACTTGAGTTGAGGCTTATAGATCCATGTTTTTGAGTTGAGTTATCGAAGGGATTCAATCAAATCTTGTGTCTTTCCAAGCACAGATCATGTGGGTGTGGATGCGTATCACCCGACAAGGGTTGATGATCTTTACCGTGGCTCCACATATCTATGCTTATTATGATTGGGTGCTACTCATTCGAACTCAGTCTGATAAGTTGGCCAGCGCACACTGTGATGGTTCATACACAGATTGCAGTTGTCTCTAAGGAATCATTTATGAAAATTACTGGTATCAGAAAATCCTCTAATTATGCCGATCTAATTTCCAGCTTATCCATAAAGAAAAAATATATAATTCCACTGTACTGTGCTGTACTGTCCCACTAGTCCCCTTGCAATTCAGTTCAAATAGCCAAAATCTCACACGTATTAATTAAGCAGTGGAAGACCATATCATCTTTTGTCCTTTCCAACCTCTTTTGAGATATTTATACGAGCGTATGTTTATGTATATCTCATTAATAGAGAAAAAAAGAAAGAGTCAATGAATGTGCGTATTTATTATAGCAACCGCAACCAGAAGTGGCCCCACACCCCCATCCTTATATTAAAAAATAATAATAATTTATCTACTTATTTGATAACTATCCTCTATTTTTTGGTAATTTTTATTTTCTTATTTTCTATGGCCACACAAGCCTCCTTTATTAATCTTTAAAAGGAAATATATATATATATATATCTCAGTATTATTATTATTATTAAAAGTGCAGTCCAAAATGTGCATGAAACTATTAGATTTAATTACGGTTCGGTCCGTTTGCTTAATTAGTTGATTCAATTACCGATCACGGTTTATATGAATATGAACCAGTCTAGAACCGTTTATATTTTTAATTTTTAAAAAATATTTATTTTTTAATTTACTGGGTGAACAATATTTTAATTAGTAAATAATATTTTTTATTGATTTAGATTAATAATATTTTTTTATGTGGTTGGATGAATAATGCTTTGATGAGATGTTTCACCCATTTGTGATGGTTGATTTTTTAACAAATTGTAGGAGATTGTGACACTTGGCAGGCGGGGTTATAGTTCACGGTCTGGACCGGTGTGGTCTGATTTTATAATAGTTATAAACCGGTTTAGTAAGTTAAATGTCCGAATAGGTTATGAATTAATGAATCTATATTATTGGTCCACATCGTAACCACATTTCAACCTAATTAGAGTGGTTTCGAGCTAAATTAAAGGCAACCTAGACTAGTTCTGAATTTGAACAATCCAATCTAAATTAGTCCGTCCCGTTTAATGTCTCTATTGAGTAGTTCCGTTTGCCTTCTATGCAAGCATTATATATACAGCATCCTTCGCATATATGTACACACACACACACACACACATCTCTACCTCAGTATACTCAAATCTCATGCATTCGACTTCTCGCTCTTCCTCTCTTTGAACGATAACGTTTCTTCTGTCCTGTCATACAGAAGACATATAAGTATCTCACGCTCAATAGAATCACGATATGAGTGGACGCACCAGCAGCAAGTCGTCGTGGATCGAGCAGAGGCCGGAGCCGGAGCCGGAGCTGAACCTGAAGCTCTCACCGCCTCCGAGCCGGCCGTCGGCGTCGTCCTATAAGAGCGGGAGCATCTCGTGCGTGTGCTCCTCCTCCTCGTCGTCGGAGGCGAGGGAGGAAGAGGAGGCGGCGGCGTCCTTCGCTGCTGATAAAGATGGGCGAGGACGACGTGTCAGCCACAGTGGCCAAACGGAAGAAGCTGCCGCTGCCGCCGCCGCCGCCGCCGGAGGAGGAGGGGGAGGGAGGCCGACGAAGATGAGGCTGCTAGGGTGCCCGCGGTGTCTCATGTACGTGATGTTTGCCGCTGACGTCGACGGTCCGGAGTGCCCCAAGTGCAAGAGCTCCGCCCTCCTCGTCCTCGACTTCCTCGGTGCACGAGCTCAACGTTGCAAATCCCCACGTGAACAATAAGTGATTTAATTTAATTTAACTTTAAAATAAAGAAAAAAAGCAATGAAAAATGAAGATTTGATACTTCAATTTATATTTTTTTCCGGTGAATTACTCTATTCCATAATTACTGTTAATATATGCATTTTCCCCTAATCTTTTTCCTCGCTCAAGTAAAACCTTAAATCTCATTCCTATAAATAAAAAAATATTGATAATATGAAAATTTTTATTATTTTAATAAGTTGGGAGAAAAAACTTAACAAACCTTTCACGAAGAATTTGATTCAAATTGTTATTATAAATTATACACATGAGTNATATGAAAATTTTTATTATTTTAATAAGTTGGGCGAACTTATACTTAAATTAGTTGAGAGAAAAAACTTTCACGAAGAATTTGATTCAAATTGTTTTTATAAATTATACACCTGAGCATCGTGAATTAAAAAAAAGATAATAAATAAATAAGTTAACAATAATATCCACGAGCAAAATTGAGCTATTACCTCTTAATTGGATGTGATGTAGATGGTTATTCACCGAATCCCGGCAGGCAGGTAGGCAGGCACACCCTCTCTAGTTAGCTAGATATGGCGTAGGTGGGGGGTTGAGCTAACTTCAGCTATAACATTGACACTTGCGTAACTGAAAAGGCCATAAATAGCTTTTTCAACTTTGAGTATCGCCTAGGCCTACCTTTTTCGAACCGTGTTGGTATTCATAATTTTTAAAATTGAATCGAATTGGACTAAAAATTAGTTAAGATATAAGTTTATGAGCGAGAGTAGGAGTCTAATTGGTAGAACTGTGAATTTAATATATAATATTAATAATATAATTATTATATTAAATATAAAATTAATATAAAATAAGAATGTAATTTAGTAAAATAAAATAGATATATTATAATATGTTTTAATTTTAAATTGACTGATTTGTTTACCGGTTCAATTGGTTTTACCTATCGGATCGGAAATCGATCAATTCAATCAAAGATGACAATATTTTAATTGTAATTAGGTTAATTCTAAAAATCGAATAAGGTGAGTGGCCGATTCGACGGTCCAGTACGGTTTTTAAAACTATACTCGGCATCTCTTATTGAGCATGCACTTCCTTACCGAGTGTCTCGAGTCCACAAGGCTCAAAGATACGTATACATTTTATAGTTCAACTTCCATACATACATACATACATACGTACATACACTTATACATATATGTGTATATGTATAAGAAAAATACTGTGTACATTATATGAAGTCAAAGTCTTCTAATAATTGCACGAAATCGGGTGGACCGTGCTAAAATTGAAGAGCATACGTTGCAGTTGGCGGATTGCGACTTGACGCTCGCTCAACGTGTGGATCACATCTTTCGCCCGTCTGTCTAGTGTTACCGTCGTCGTCGCTCATCACATCAGATTCCCACGATATAGATTAGAAACTGTCCGAAATCTGTACCAATTATCGTTCCGGGCTAATTATTATTATTTTATTCCCCTGATTTTCTGTCAATAAAGTCGTCAATCCTTTTCTGGTGAAAAGCGTGGCCCAAGAAGAAGCTGGAGGAACTAATCGGGCAGTAGGCCCAGGCCCATCTCAAGGCTGTGAATTCACCGCCAGGCCCATTAACTGAGCCCGGCTTATCCCCTCAGCCCAACTTCTAGGCCCATTTCTGGCTCTTCGGTACCCGGTGACACGACCGACGCGGGGAGCTCCGTCGGCGCAATTTAGGAGGTGATGAGGAAACGGAAAGGGACAACGGTGGTCAGTTTGGTCATTTTGCAGTTGTTCCAGCGGTTTGTATTGTGGACGCCTGTAACCGTTTAAGGTTCGGTTCAATCATTGGGTCCAAGTTTGACTTCAATTCAACACGTGCTCATTTGACGCCGCCGCTTCTAGTGCTGCACCCCCACCTTCCTAGAACCGTTGCGTCCAATTATCCAAAAAAAAAAAAAATGAAGTTGGATCTTTTTTCTTTTTCATATTTAATGGGATTCGTCTATAATTTTTATAAAATAATATTAATCTTTTTTAATTATGTACCGAGTTTACTACATAATACAAGCTTACTTGCAAATCGGCCTCCCGAATGCATGAAGTTGGGTCTCCGTTTTTCCATTTTGGTAATTGTTACTTAAAATACTATATTCACTTTGAATAAGCAAAAAAAAGAAACAATTTCTTTATTTATACATCACTTATTTTCATATCAGTTAAATTACATACTGAAACTAATCTATAATTAAATAGAGATTTATGAAAAAAATTTCGTGAACTGTTCAACATGTGATTCAATTCTTTGATCATAAATGTGAAGATCTAATGAAAAAATTACTAATTTAATTTAAAATTAAGTAAGAAAAAATTAGTTAATTTTTAAAATAAATTTTATTAGATAAATATTGTTCAGAAAAAAAAAACAGAGAGAGAAAACCGGAAAAGGAAATAAAACCAAGGAGATCCAGTCGGTCAGTCCCACTCCCAGTCAAACTTGGACGCGTCAAAAGTTTGACTAATTTATTATTATTTTTCCGATGACAGAGTGGATTTATAAGTTTTCGAAAATCGAATATAAATGACGTCACAGACACACCCGACGGTGGACTCGTGGAATATTAATTACACGCATACAAGACGCGCTATCTACTCTCTCTTCTGCGTGCCATCCTCCACACCTTCGTCAGTTCCCTCTCTTCTTAAACGCGCACGCAATTCCCTCTCACCATCGCCGCCCGCCGCCCTCACCCACGCCACTATAAGATCGCCATCTCCACCACCACCGCTTACTGTAACTGCGCTCACCCAGAAAAGAAAGAGAAGAATTTCGGAGCGCAGCTATAGCCGATGGTGACTGATCAAGGTCTCCTTCCGCCGGACCCCAAACCGGTCGTGATACGGGATGTCTGGTCCTACAACCTTGACTTCGAGTTCGCCCTCATCCGCTCCGTCGTCCGCCGCTACCCCTACGTCTCCATGGACACCGAGTTCCCCGGCGTCGTCTTCGTCCCCGCCCCCACTCCCGGCGCGCCGGGGACTCGGGACCGGCGCGGTCCCCGCGACCAGTACCGTCTCCTTAAGAAGAACGTCGACGCGCTGAAGCTGATCCAGGTGGGCCTCACCTTCTCCGACGCCGCCGGAAACCTCCCCGACCTCGGCACGTCCAGCCGGTTCATCTGGGAGTTCAACTTCAGGGACTTCGACGCCGCGCGTGATCTCCACGCGCCGGACTCCGTGGCTCTCCTCCGCCGCCAGGGGGTCGACTTCGACCGGAACCGGGAGGAGGGGGCCGACTCCCACCTGTTCGCCGAGCTGATGCTGACCTCCGGCCTGCTGTTCAACCAGTCCATCACCTGGGTCACCTTCCACAGCGCTTACGACTTCGGCTACCTCGTCAAGATCCTCACCCGCCGGAGCCTCCCGGGGCGGCTGGAGGACTTCCTCGGCCTGCTGCGGGCCTTCTTCGGCCCCCAGGTCTACGACATCAAGCACATGATGCGTTTCTGCGACAGCCTGTACGGCGGTCTGGAGCGGGTAGCGAAGACCCTCCAGGTGGACCGGGCGGTGGGGAAGTGCCACCAGGCCGGTTCCGACAGCATGCTGACGTGGCTCGCGTTCAAGAGGATGAGAGAGCTCTTCTTCGTCAACGCCCGGCCGGAGAAGCTCGCCGGAGTGTTATATGGGCTAGAAATTCAGTCCAAATAGCGAATAAATATCTATATACATTTATGCCTGAATCAAATAAAATTCATTTTATTGGATATATCTGTTCTTTCTTCTCCCCTTTCTTTATTTTTTGGTAAGAAAAAAAATGGGATAAAGGGAGCAGGCTGCAGGAAGATCTACAAAACCCGAACTGGGGACTTATTAATCTCAATTAGAAGGTGATTAACGCTCAATCAAAATTAATTTACATTTTCTTCTTCTTTTCTTCTAATTCCAAAATTTAGGATTTAACTTCCTGTTCAATTGTGACGTGAGCATGATGTGAGCAACATAGGTTGGACTTGCTAGAATTGCAGCTGCGAATGACTTCACCTCGACGAGGGCTCTCTCTTCTGCACACGATTTTTATTAACAACAATTCGTGAATGGAGACTCGGAATCATACACTGGAAAGTAAGGATGGAGGGTGGAGAGAATTTGGGTATGGATGGGGAAGGTAGTACGGCCATCGATGGATGAGCTGTTCGGCCATGGAAGGGCTGATTCGGCAGCTGGGAGGTCGGGTTCTTCAGCTGACTCGGATGTGGCCGATGTTCCATCAGTCGCGATTATTTCTATTTGTTAGATATGGTTTCACAAGTATTTACATCATCACTGCATGATCTTGAACTGTAAATAAGGAGATATCATCCTGGCCAAACGTGAAGTTCTGGCACCGATTCGTTCATTTCGTGCCTTACCAGTCAAGCGGCGACCGCCTTTTTCTTGTCGGAGAAGACAGCGTTCCAAATCTCGGTGAAGGCATGGATGATGGCGTCGTGGTGGGAAGGAGAGTTGAGCTGGAGGAAGCAGTTGAGGAGCTCCTGCAGGTCCTCCCTGGACCTGATCTCGCGGTCGAATATCATCTGCAGCATTGACCTCCTGAAGTCCCGGTGAGGGTCCTCCGAGTCCTTCAAGAATGCCACACTGTTCGTTATCTTCCGACACGGGCTCACCACCCTCGTGCTCACCCTCGGGTACTCGGTCCCGAACTCTCTGAAATAGTTTGGCGACGATGTAGGAGCATCAACATCATCCTCTTCTTCTTCTTCTTCTTCTTCTTCGTCTTCCTCTTCATGATCTTCATCTTCTTCATCTTCATGGTCTTGATCGTCCGCCGGCTTTGGTCTTTCCGGGTTCAAATTATCTTGCGATGGCAACTTTCCTGGCTTGGTGCAGCCGCATCCCAGCAGATCAACGGAGGACATGATGCATTTTAGGAGCTTTTTCCAGATGGAAGGCATTTCTAGCTAGCTGACTAAGATCAGGCCAGATAATAGGGGATCAAATGGTGATTCTTGAAAGGCTGCATGTTTATATACACACACGCACATGTATCCTGTAGATGACAAAGACTACTAGCCTTGATTCAGCAGTCGAACCTATGAAAATTTCTGAATTTATTGAAACATCTTCCATGCATGCATTTTATTTTCCGATTAAACGAGTCTGTACGGATCTTAAATTACAAGAATTACAGTGAAAACCCTCTTGCTCTTAGGTAGGGTACCTTACCTCCAAATTTTACAGAGCGGAGAAGATCCACAATTGGGATAGTTTCATCCTTGCTACGACGATCGCGAGCTTGTACCTCTGTTGCTCGGACACATCTGGACTTCTGAATGTATCGTATGTACTTTATACTCACAAGCCGAACAGTTTGAAAAAAAAATGAAAGCTTGCCTTTTCTAGTTGTGGGGTAGTTTCCGTCTCTAATGGTTTTCTGGTAAGAGTCGTTCTCCGAGAGAGAGTGTGGGGAAGAATGATTCAGGAAGACGAATTAAGGGACAAACTGTAAGAAGGAAGGGAACATGATTACGGTTCTGTTACTTGTCATTTTCCAACCCCCCCTGTTCTTGTTGCAGAGGATAAGCATATGTCTCAAGTGATAGCTGCGTGAAAAGGGTAAACGTACGTGCCCCTGCCTCGGAAGTAAAAATCGGGTCTCACACAGCAGAATGAATTCGTATTGCAGAGGTGAGGAGATCGCAGAGCCGGATCCTCTCTCGGGCTATCCACCGATCGGATCGGAGAATGCGACTTTGTCAAGAAGCAAGCCGTCTCTGAACCTTCATTAAGGTGCTGGTAAAATAACAAAAACATGAAAAAAAGAAAAACCTTTGACAGCTCCTCACGTTATCGGGGAACTTCTCGGAGAGATTACAGAACAATCAACCCAGGGACAAGACTGTTGATTGCATCAAAATACATCTCCCTGCACGTATTCTCGACTGGAACGGCGAACATGGCACGATCATCGCGGTGACGCTCGAAATCTTTTGTAGGTAAATCGTATGGTGAGAATTCGAAGAAAGGATATCCGAGGCATTCAAGTCACTTTCTGCTGGGGCCGAAGTGCTTCCTTGGAAGTTGTTGCCTGAGGGGAATTGGCTTAGAAGCAATGATTATCATTATCTCTCGCGGACTCGTGACATCCACCATAAGTCAAGATTTCAGCCTGCAATTGGATGATAGTCTACGATTGCACGGAAGCTGTGTGAACATTCTCTGAACTCGGGCAATGGTCCTTACTANATAGTCTACGAATGCACGGAAGCTGTGTGAGCATTCTCTGAACTCGGGCAATGGTCCTTACTATCCGGAAACTGCAAGTGTATCTCGGGAGCATTCCGAAGAACATCCGTGTGATGGAATTCCAGCAGCAGCAGCAGCAGCAGCAGTGTTATTGATCCATGGATACCATGTGGAGAACGCAGAGAGGAATGAAAATTTTCCCCACTCTGAAACACAATGCATCTCAGAAAGGAACAAAATGTTTTACAAGAGTGTACATCCTGCACGAGAATATTGTCAAGTTATGTATGTATCCAGATCTATCTGAACCCATCAGAACTTCGGATTTTGATACCGAAGATCGACTACCTATGAACTCTATCGAATGGTCAAACCTGTCTAAGACTACTTTCAGTAATGAAAGACCCACAATTTACTCGGTTTTATCTAAATATCCACCATTCACATCATTCGTTCTCTTTATTTTTATCTCCCAAGGAATTGGCATTTCTACCCAAAATTTTGGAAAGTAAAAGGAAGGCAGTGCCCTCGATTTCTTTTTCCTTTATCAGATGATTCAGCCAGAGACTACAATGTCAAATTGTCCAGAGAAACTGAAACTACCGGCATCAGAAATGATAAGGTCAACTGTTACCTACAGAGCTTATGGTCAACGCCAGCCAACAGAAGGAAGTAGCCAGAAATAATCATACAAAGAACACCTTTCAGGGATTTCCCATGTGCTGACAACTGCCTCTAGATCCTTATGTACATTGAGCCGCTTCCTTCCTTCTCTCGGTTGAAACTTGCTAAAAGAACACGTACATCTTCGAGAGGACATACAAGTTGAAAGGGATAGCATGTTCTTGTTGTTACAGTACTCGGGCTGTCTCATCCCCTTTGGTATTTTCGGGAGGGTCAGTGTCAGCATGATAAATATCCCTTGCAGTGTTTGATGGGATCTCTGCTCGAGCAGGGCTTGCATTAGCTGCACCTGGATCTTCAAGAACTGATATCCAATCATTCCATTCAAGCCCAGCTATTTATATATTGAGTTAAGAGAATTTAATTAGATGTGGCAAAGAGATTGAGAGTGAAACCATGCATCATATATGACTTAAGGAAGAATGGAAAGTTGAAAGAAAAGGGGTAAATTCTCGACTTGAAAGGATACAGTCCATCCACATGTCAGTGATGCTAAAGTCTGCTCCAGATAAAAGCCAATAGTCCGCATCAACCTAAGAGAAGAGAGTAAGAATATCAGCCCTCAACAGTTATTTCCCTGATGCAGCAGAGGAGAAAGTTAAAAACAAATTTCCCAGTTTTTTTTTATAGAAAGAGGAAAGAATGCTGGTAGGATTGTACTTCACAGGATGTATATGATCATTCTATATCTTGTGATGGATAAAGAANGAAAGTTAAAAACAAATTTCTCAGTTTTTTTTTAATAGAAAGAGGAAAGAACGCTGGTAGGATTGTACTTCAAAGGATGTATGTGATCATTCTATATCTTGTGATGGATAAAGAAAGTAAATTTACTTTGTGTTCCAATAAGAGACAACATCTGGTAAAAAAATTGTTTTCCAACTTTTTCAAAACCATAGTAACCTTAGCAAAGCTCTTGGTGTCTAGATGCTGTGTTTCCACATAATTCCAGTTAGGTGAGTCCGTGCTTGCATACCATGCTATCTTGGAAAAAGAAAAGCTAATATCATTTGTAAGATTTATTTCCTTTTCTTTCGTGGAATTCTGAGAAATATTTAGTCTTGCCAAAACCACTTACATCATCTGATGACGGAACTATCTTTGTCATCCCACTGGGACCATCAGATGTGGTGCCAACTACTGGGCACTGTTCATTGGCATTCTGTGCTTCAACATCAATCTCCATTCCTGTCCCCTCATCGGCTTCCGTTGCAGTTGTTGCATGCTCAGTTGAAACAGGAGCTGATGCTACTTCAGAGGTTGTTTCATCCCCATTAATCTCCTCAAATTTCTCCTCAAATTTACTGAAAGTAGAACAGTTTTAAAGAGAAAAGATTGAATCAGGAGGGTCAATTGTCAATTCATTGACAGGCTTATGATATAACAGTCAACAACTAGGGTCAGTGAAACAATGCCAATAGTTACCTAACGAGGTAAACATCTATAGGGCCCATTGTGCTCCTAAGGATCATTCTGTATCTCTTCTGTGGATAGTCAACCGCCTTGTAAAGCACCAAAAAATATTAGTATCTTAAGAATTTAAATGATGTTGATGGAGTATAGATCATATATCATTGTCTGCTCTGATCTCACCTCATCAGGATCAGGAACTTCAAGAGTTGTACCATGAGGAGCTTTTATTGCTATAAGAGTTTCACCCTAAAAGAACCAAAGAACTATCTCATCAGTCAAAGAATCTAGATTCTGCCCTAAAAAAAAAAAGAAAGTAGAGACAAGAAAGTAACCCGAAATGAAGGCAAACCCTGTATGTCTTCTTCAGTGACAAAAAGAAACCTAACAACACAAAAGGCAAGGATCTGAATTGAACTGAGTTCACCAAAGAAAGGAAGAAAAGAAATCTGAGAAGCAGCTTCTGAGTGATGAAGAGCAAAGGCTTTTACTTTTGGTTGTTTGGATCTTCACTTAGATCCCTTAATCTTTCTTCCATTTCCCTGCAACAAACTTCACGTATGAGCACAATCTGGGAGTAGTGAAAAGCTTCCAATAGAGCATGCACTGAAGAAGCTTTAAGTAGTTACCTTATACCATTATCCAAGCTTGATTCTTCCAAAGAAAGACTGTTGACCTCTGCCTGAAGAAGAAGCCAGCCGGAGAAGAATGAGAACCCTTATCTGGACAGCAATGCATCAATAACTTTTGAATTTCTAAAAAATCCCCTGCTAGTTTTCTTATCCCTTCTAATATTTTACACTCTCTCCTCGGTCTACCCTCCCAGTAGTTATAATACCCTGAAGAACCCATCATACAGTAGGTNTGATATTTTACGCTCTCTCCTCGGTCTACCCTCCCAGTAGTTAGTAATACCCTGAAGAACCCATCATACAGTAGGTGGAGATTGGGCCAGAGAACAGCCATGAACAGTGTATACCTGTAAAAGTTCAACGCTTCCATCAACAAGGCCAGATCTTGATGCTTCATTCCCCCTAGTAAGTTCATATACAAGCCAACCCATTTAGTAACATTCTATCCAAAAGTCCCTCACTTTTAGAAACCAACAACATCTACAAGCATCAAAAGACTTAAGTTTCGAAAGAGATTTGCCTACTTCCATTGAATCACGTTCTTAAAATTCTTTTCGATGAGGCCAATCCCTTCAAGGACATTCGTTATGTCATAGATCCGTCTCTTTTGCACCTGCAGCAACAGAAAATGTAAAAATCCATAACTGGCAGTCCCAGAATCCAGGTTTACCCAAAATCAGTGTTAAGTAACCTCTAAGGTCTCTGCAGCTTTGTTTAGATCAAGAGTGCCACCTTCAGTCTGCTTCAGCAGGTTAACAAACTTCTTTGTTAGAAGCCCTACAACAGAAGATTAGACACATGTTTTTATATCTCTAAGTTAGTTCTGCATTTCATAAAATTTCTCCTAAAAAAATGAGAGTATCTGCTGCATGCTAAAATAATGAATGGGAGGAAAAGACGTGCAGTTCTTGGTTTACCTAGAGAGCTGTCATAACGACAAGGACCAGTGGGAGTCAGGTTATTGCCAGAAGGAGAACCTGCCAAATGTTTGTGAAATAGAAGTTGAATGGGTAGCTTGAGTCTAGAAAACATGCCCTCTCTTAGTATGTTAAGCAAGTATGAGAGGCCAGAAAAGATTTATTATCATTGTGTTTATCTACTGACCAACATTTCCTGTGGGAGTTTGAGTTCCAGGTCTGGATCTAAAACTCCGGTTGGTCTTCACTGATTTTCCTGATGCAGGGGTATGGAGGGCTCTATTAACGAGATCACCGCGTGCACTAACACTAGGAAGCTCATTAGACTCAGCACTCCTGTCCAGTGCATTGGTCTTCCTTTTAACCTGAAAAAAAAGTGTTGTACACAAGATTAGAGGGATGTCTTACCAACTGACTTCATTATTGAGGGTATTATGAAGAGCAGAATCATATAAGAGTTGGAATTGCAAGCACGTCAATGAAATGTATTAGATTGGGAAAGAAAATGGAGCTCTTTTTTTTTTGAAAAGATGTACCTTCTCAACTGATCTCTGTTCATGGATAAGATCTATATAAATCCCCTTAAAGAACAATTCAGCCCACCAAACACAACAGACCTCATGTTTGTTTGCTTTGCTTGTTCAGTTTACAGAGAAGAGCACATGTCAAAAGACAAGCTTTTAGCTAAATGAAAGCATGGAGCATCACTTCAACAGCCTAAAAGGTTCTATCAGCTGTCTCTGCATCAAGAATCTTGGTCCTCGGTCAACTATTCTTCGATTCTCTCACGCATCAGACAGACACTATCAGCTCCAACCCCGTAAGAACTCAAGAATAAGATCCAGCAACTTAAATTAAAGTCAAAGCTCACGAATTTAATGTACCATTGCAAGCTACCATGAATTATTGATATTAGATTCTTGAGCTGAAACCGTATAAAGACTCACCGGGGTTCTGACAACGATAGCATCTGGTTCCCTAAGGCTCTCCTCGGCTGCAAACTTACGGTACTCCCCGGGGCGGGCGAATGGCGGCTTGGTAGAGGAGAAGGGCAGCTGCCGTCTCAACGGGGGTGGCGGTTGAGGCTGAGAAGGCCGGTCCACGCCCGTACCCAAGGGATCAGACATCAAGCTGAGAAGAGCAGAGAAAAGACTCCGGAGCCGAAAATTTGGGGAATCAGTACGGAAGATCTGATCGCAGAGATGAACGATGCAATCAATTGAGCAGAACACCGGCGAACGAACAGTGAAATGGTAGGTGCCGGAGGGATCTGCCGCTGTTCATCAGGGCCGCAGGGGGAAGAGTGGAGGAGTGGGCGACAGAGCGAGGGAAAGCGAGGAATTTGGTTCGGATATTAGATGTGGAGGGAAGCACGCTTATATATTTTCCCCATTTTTCCTATAAAATAAAATTTAACAAATTATTTTTTTTCTTCGATATGAACCATCCGGTCTTCAGAAGTCGGAACGGTTTCGAACAACACAAGTTCATTCTACATCAGTCTTAATTATCGTATTTATAAAAAAAAAGAAAAGAAAAACA
>CXYZ01003351.1:279330-294963 GCA_900006705.1 Sonneratia caseolaris | reverse complement strand
TTCTGACAACGATAGCATCTGGTTCCCTAAGGCTCTCCTCGGCTGCAAACTTACGGTACTCCCCGGGGCGGGCGAATGGCGGCTTGGTAGAGGAGAAGGGCAGCTGCCGTCTCAACGGGGGTGGCGGTTGAGGCTGAGAAGGCCGGTCCACGCCCGTACCCAAGGGATCAGACATCAAGCTGAGAAGAGCAGAGAAAAGACTCCGGAGCCGAAAATTTGGGGAATCAGTACGGAAGATCTGATCGCAGAGATGAACGATGCAATCAATTGAGCAGAACACCGGCGAACGAACAGTGAAATGGTAGGTGCCGGAGGGATCTGCCGCTGTTCATCAGGGCCGCAGGGGGAAGAGTGGAGGAGTGGGCGACAGAGCGAGGGAAAGCGAGGAATTTGGTTCGGATATTAGATGTGGAGGGAAGCACGCTTATATATTTTCCCCATTTTTCCTATAAAATAAAATTTAACAAATTATTTTTTTTCTTCGATATGAACCATCCGGTCTTCAGAAGTCGGAACGGTTTCGAACAACACAAGTTCATTCTACATCAGTCTTAATTATCGTATTTATAAAAAAAAAGAAAAGAAAAACACCATATGTGTCGAAATTATAATCAATTATTCATTAATTAAGCAAAACAAATCATGAGCGAATATTTCTAGTGATGCATGAAGGTTTTTTCGGAAAAATAAACTTCTCATTATTAAAAAAATTATCAAAGTTTCTTAGGATTACTAATTTTTTTAAAAAATATTTCTAATTATGCACCTATTATCTTTTAAATGAATTTTTTACAGTAAATTTATTATTTATTATGCTGATTCCATCTCATTAAAAAAAATAGAAAATTCCATTCTTCTGGTAAAACAAAAAATTTCCTCCTCTCCTTATTTGGCCATTTCTATTTTTTTTGGCGGAAAAAAACGTGGACTTATATCTTCGACCCTTGTCGTGTTGGAAAAGAGACATCGGACAAGATAGACGAAGAGGATTTAGGTTTGGTGACTGGTGAGAGCTGAGACGAGAAAGGGAATTTTGTTTGGCGCGAAATCGGCCGAACCGGTCGACCACGTCACTTCCCCGCCAATTCATGTGGGCCACGCCTCCCTCCCCCGCACATGCTGGTCCATTACCAAAGATCAAACCCAGCCCATCAATCAATTTATGGGCCGGCTTTCACGGCCCATATTTTCCCTTGCAACTCCCCTGATTATTTGGGTTATATATATATATATAGCTCAATTGAAGAAATAACATAGCTTTTCCATTTCAATTCTAATTACTTATTCATGAATAAGATACTCCCATGGCCCTTGCTTAAAAATCTAATCTAATATGACCATTTTCGCAAATCTACTTGTTATTTCTCACGAATCATTGTACGGTTCAAATTCACTCAGTCATGCACGAATAAGACAACTTGTAAAATTGCCCTATGCACTATCTCAGTACCGAGTCGAGAGCATTTTCTTGCATCGGGTAGTATTGCATTGCTTCTGAGTAAGCTGAATCGATTATGCCAATCGGTTGAGGTCTCTTAGGGAGGAACTGACCAGATACTCTTCAAGATTCGGTCGAGTGTGTGTGTAACACAAGTTTGCTGGCCAGCCGTGCTTAAAATTTCATATTTACGTGTGAAACTTGGGTACAACTCAACATCCCGTGTGAGATTCGTGAATAAGAATGGACAAAAGGGAGAGCTTGTTCATAAGAGGGTTCATATCTTCACCTTTTCTCTCTTGCTTCCTTTAAGTGTTTGTGTTCCCTATCGACTTAGGGAACGAGAAGAACAGAAGGGCCAGAAGGGGATGTGGACAAATAGCTCAGGGGCTAAATCATAAAAACCTGCCATGGTTAATGGGGCATATTTGTGAAACATGGAAAAGATGAGGGGCTAAAAAATATACGAGAAAGATTTTCAGAAGTGCTCATCGGGCCTACCCTTGAGCCCAATTAGGCCGAAAGTGAAGCAGAGGAGCAGCCCCCAGTGCCACGTTGTCGTCCACAAACTGTCCAACATAATCAAAATTCCAATAATTTTTCCTAAAATAAATCGCTGATCGCCGGGATGCTCGACGGTGTAATCCACTCGATCAGCCGGGAGCCCTATCACGCTGTAGCCAGTCCTCAACCAGTTCCTCTCGAAGCTAACAACAATAACCACCAAACTGCCAGGTCGAATTTCCGGCATCTCCCACCGGCTGAGCCGACGTAATTCAGGACGCTCACCTTGTGAATTACCCGCCGGAGGCACGGGCGTTGCCGAGAGGGTTCCTCGCTCTCACCGGAGACCTCACGAACTCTACAAAATCCGCAACCACATCGTAGAATGTTTGGCTAGAGAGAAGAAGAGCGTGGAGATCGGTAGCAATGGAGATCGCGCGAGCTGAGGTTGGACAGTTACCCGAGGCCGAGGATCGCGGACGGAGCGGTGAAGGTTGCTGCCATTGTCTCGGCTGAGATCCGATGATAGTGTCTAAGTTGATGGATGATTTGCTAGCTGCCGAGGTGGGAGTAGCTCGGTCGGTCGGATGAAAGCTATTCGTTTCGTGGAAGGCAGACAGATCGGATTTCCGCCGGATGGCCTTTCCGCCAATTAGAGCCTGCGACGTCGGACTTTCCTGGGTAAACGTGGGACCCACGCGACAAACCTGACCGATGGTGGGCCTTTTAGGCGGGTCCCCATTGGGCCGGAAAACGGCCCATTTTCCTGAGAAGGGGCATTGTTTGGGCCAGATGGCCGGCCATTCGAGGCCCAATAAGTTGTGTGGCACATGCACCGGGAGCACGCAATCTTCCTCCATAGCCAGAACCAGAAGAGAAATATCTAACAGTTACACGGGATATTTTCTAGTATTAATTTCTTCCAGACAAAAACTGAGCTAGGAAGTTAACACGACTTATTTTCAAGTCATAAACCAGAAGAACAACCCTGCAAGCATGGCGATTCCACCGGAAAGACAAGCCATGTCCACGGCTGCGTCTCTTCTCTGCTGCCTCTGTTTCCTCCTCCTCTTCATCTCCCCAAACTCTTCAAACCTCTCTTTCATGGCGATGATCCCTTCTCCTCCTCCTCCTCCGCCTCCTTCCCCTCTCCACCCGATCGCCCTCCTCTGCCCACCCTCCGTCGCTGCGGCTATGATTAACGTACTGCTCTCGCCGGTCACCCCTCTTCCTTCCGTGTCCTCCATCGTCATGCTTATCTCCCTCAGCTCCATCATCCCGTCTGCGTCTCCTCTGCAAGCGAGCGACACGTGACAACCGATGGACTCGAACTCTTCACGGCCGACCTTGAGGATGGAGGAAAACAGCACACGGATTCCCCCGTTCAGCAAGTCCACACCCACCGAAACAGGCACCGGGCTCGGTAGACTGACCGCCCGTTTACCGGCGGGGTCGATGAGAATCCAGCTCAGCCTCAACTCCTCCTCTAGGTGCTTTAAGAGGTCCGTACTATTCTGACCTGTGTAAGGTATCACGGTCTTGAGGGGCGGCTCCTTCTTCTCGATCAGGTCGATCCGGAACGGTGTGGACATGAACCATGGAGTCGAGCTTTCTGTCTCCTGCACCTTCGAGAAGAGCAGGTTATCTCCGTGGAAGATGTCGACAGCGGAGATTAACTTCGTGATCATCCTCGGAGGAGGGAGAGGATGGTTGGAGATGGCCGGTAAGCGGAGAAGCGGGCAGGCGTCAGAGTAGAACGAGCGGAACCCCGACCGGAAAGTGGAGATCAGGTTATGGAGCCTGGGCTCGGCGGTGGAGGGCCAGGTAGCGGCACAGACATCTTCCCAGAGCTTACCTTCGGAGGATAGGGAGTGGAGCTGATGAGAAGCGCAGGCGACGGATGTGAGGCTCGGGCCGTCGAGGCGGGAGAGTATGTGGGTCCGGATGATGTCTGGGTGAGCCAGGGCGAAGCTGCCGGTGCCGGTGCCGGTGCCGCCGCAAGAAGGGGCTGCCGGCGGCTCCGGTAGTGGCTGAGAAGCGTGGGGCGTCATTCGTTCCCCGCAAGAGGCTCTCCGTTGCTCCTGTTCTACCGCAAGGAGGGCGGGATTTATAAGATATGGAAGAGTTGACGAAAACCTTCACACAATTTTAATATATGCACACACACACATGTATATATCTATATATATCAAATATAAGATAAATTAAGGATAATTCCAAGATAATAAATATGCATATGGGTACCCAAAAATATTTTATCGAAAGAAAATCCAATGATTTATTTTTGGCAATTAATGCCTCTTGACTCTGTACCGTTGTCATATAGAGAAAGGGTGCCCCNATTTATTTTTGGCAATTAATGCCTCTTGACTCTATACCGTTGTCATAGAGAAAGGGCGCCCGGTACTTTCACCACTAGCACAAGTTGCAGAATCAATCTTGTCAAACCGTTCAACTTACTGGTACCAGACTCTAATAAAGGAGATAGCAGCCGGGGCGTTGAATTGTCGTAAGATAGCCGCGAAGCTCGAGCGAATGACGTCGACTGAGCAGCATCTGAGTGTGACCGGCTTTGCATGGGCATGCAAATTCTGATCCAGATCCAGTGCCCTCGTGAAGAATGCTAGCGTAGGAACGAAGGGGAGAGGAGTCGGGACCAAATTCGAGGTCCGATTCATGTTCTGCAACCGATCGTGCAGTTAGAGTCATGGGACGAGGCAAAGACGACGGCGACAACGAAAGGATCGGCCAGTCCCGATGTAGAGAACTGACCGGGATGGGCGCTCTGAGCCCTCTCCTCTTATGAGCCTTAATCAATCCACGATTCCCGATCCATGCCTTCTTACTCACAAAAGAATGTTAGCAGCAGAAGGCAGAGGATCTGACATTATTTGAATGCGTCGTCTTGAGATCTTGAATCTCGCCGAACACGGCGCTGTTTTGAGTTGGGGGCCATTTCGGCTTTTACTAACAATTTACGGCGGATAGCGACCACCAGCCGGGCCATCTCGGCCGAAGCCCAGATCTCAGGCAGAATCTGAACCGAAATTTCAGAATTCTGAATCCTCAATCCGTGGGAGAAACTTAATACAGGAAAGAATCCTGCACTTACTTTCCTCTACCATGTGATTCTGCCACCGCCCGACGCTGGGCCGAGCTCCTGCTTCTGGGCAAGCACGCATGAGATAGAGGTGCCTGGAGAAGTGCATTGACACCTTCTCTTTCAAGGAAGGAGAAGGAACTACCGACTATTACCGCCAGGCAGAAACCACCATGCAAGGCTGTACTCTCATCGCGACATCTGTTCCTTCACGGTTAGTTAACACTGAACCTATCCAGGAGGGACTAAAATTCCTGCGCCGAAGAAGCTCATGAAGGCTGGATCATCAGGACCATCCATGGCAGTTGCAGGGACTGCTTCCAATTCCTCAGACTCGCTGTGGTTGCTGCATCAACAATTCATAAGCCCGATGCAGAAACCAGATCTGATGGAAGCTGGGCCTGTTTCATCATGAAGACATTAATCTCTAGAGCTGTTCCACTCTGGTGAGTTCTGTTTTGAGGGAATTCCTATATCACCATGAAAGTCATGCACTTGAAAATTTCGCAGACAATATTTAATCAAATTGATGATTACAACGAATCTCCAATAAAATAAAATAAAAATCTACATTCAACCACTCTACATTTCTTTCTAAAACCAACCATGTACCAGAGAGTATTAATGCTAGTGAATTCCACAAGTTCACGAGCACATCCTCACACAGAGACTACCGGGGAGACCATGTTTAGGAATATATATTGAAAATTTCTCCTGGTCTGTTGGAAGAGACGAATCTTACCTTTTCTGTCGAAGATACCATTGGCTTTTGAGGAACTTTGGAGTATGCACCAAGTATCCTGGACATAACGAAAGGGATTCCACAGGCCTGTTCCACAGGTGATGAAGACAATGTCTGCCAGGATGTAACGGAGAGCTTCAATCATGTCATTCGAACCAAAAAATGAATAGATAAATGAATGAACAAGGCATGCAGACTTGTAATATCTCATAATACGAGTGGCAACAATCAGTAAAAGAACAATGGCAGCTCCATTAATGGGTACATATCATAAGCATTCTGCAGCAGATTCAAACCTACACACAGTAGGGAAATTCAAATCCCTCCACCATCTAAAGACAATATTTGAATTCATGTCTTGGCAATCGAATCATGATTTGTATATGTGCACCATGGACCTAATTCCTAACCGTATGTAATGAGAAAGTTCAAAAAGATGCATAGAGGAAGCAAATGACTAGGTAGGTTGGCAGTCATAAGAATGGAAAGCAAAACTAACAGACTCTGTCTCAATGTATTGTCCCCCCAAGAAATTGATTACCTAAGGCCAGCCCCATTTAACTCCTGGCCTCTTCCCAAAAGATCGCAGATAAGATCTTCCGAATCGACACCCTTCAGCTCTATAACTGTTGATAAGTGATACCAGCTAAAAAATACTTGCAGCCTCTTCTCATTCACGGGCGTGATAGAACCGGATACAATTCACCTCCTGGGCTGCATTTCTGTGCGACAAATACAGCAACTGGACGTCAAACTCGAGATCACCCAAAAGATTCTCGGCCAGATTACCTGAAGGGACACACACAATTGAGCAAGTCTCGAAGCTGGGAAATATTAGCTGTATGATTTGAAGGGATGATGATGCATGTCAAAATCTAGAAACTCCGAACCACCGACCAACTAATCTGGCGTAACAAGGATGAAATACCCAAATTTTACCACTCATAAGAAAGTATCTGCAAGAAGTTGAAGAGACGGCATTTCCTTGTGCAGGTGAATGCGTATGAGGGTCAGACCTCACCCACCTGAGCAGCTCGGATTTATCATATGACTACTGAAAATTTGGTAGGCGTGGCTTGTTGAACTTACAATCTGGGATATTGGATAAAGGAAGTTAGCAAACGGACCTGCATTCTGCCGGTTGTTCATCACGATGAACTGAGACCCAGGTTGCGCGTTTCCTATCAGGAGAAAAAGGATCTCTCGGTTTTCTTCCAATTCGAGCTAAACATCACACACGGAACTGCTAAGCATCACCTCCAGAGTAAATCCAGCTACAGCAAACCATCCAACTCCCGGCATGTCGAATCCGAACACTACCAATTCGTTTGCAACAGGCCGCATCCAATTACATGGGAACATGCAGACCGCACTCACCTCTTGACGGCGAACTAGCAGCGGCGAGTAAAAGCAGGGAGGGAGTAGGGATGTAAAACGAGCCCACTGGCTCGGATCGATGTTGAACTCGTAGTACAAGGTTACATGAGTGGCGGTGATCAGAATCCCCCTCTACGAAGGGGCTCCATCCGCCGGAGAACCTTGAGGTTGAGGAGCTTTGTGCTCTGCTGGTCGTGGTTCGGTGTCGGCTTCCCACTCGGAGTCATCTTCGTTCCAAGAATTCTCCAAGAAGTGGACACCTCTGAGCGGACACACTATGACNCAAGAATTCTCCAAGAAGTGGACACCTCTGAGCAGACACACTTGGGTCGACGGGAGAAGCTCTGAGCTCTGAGAAGATGATATGTAACAACCGATCAAGAGGCAGCAGCAGAGGTAGGCCAGGGCAATGATGAGTTCTGGGTTTGCCTGGCATAATTTCGGATCCCGGTCGCTCTTCGGGTTCGGGTTGTCCGAGCTCTTTTATACCCACAAAGTAGATGATCGTCCGAGACAACCGAATTAAATCAAACTCCCAATGATAAGCCTGGTAATGGGTCATTTTCCTACCATTGCTAAAGCTTAGGGAGTTCAGCTTGTCACTCAGATGGAAGTGGCAAAACAGCATTACGATAACACGCGCAGTTAAAGAGAAATTGGGGATCGAGAAACTGCCCAAGTTCGTGAAGAAAACACGATCAGAGTTGTTTAGACACAAATATGCGAATCAACAACACCACCGCTGGCAGAGATACACGGCTCAGTAGCTAAGAAAGGAAATGAGCAAGGATGCCCAGAGATTAGAAGCAGTTGCTACACAAAACTTGATCATATATTACATCGGGACAAACACATAGAACAGCCCTCACAATACCCATCTACTCGAGCTATCCTTCTCTTCGCGAGAATTAGTTTATGATCGTGTATCAAAAACCCAGAAGGGAAAGAATATTGATCGGAAAACAGAAAACTCACTCGATATCTAGGTACAGCAATGCTTGCTGTGCTCTGTATGCACTGTATAACCCGGAGACGATCATATAACTTGTTTACAGGATCAGTCTACTCCACAGGTCTATACATCTCTCATCAGCGGAGACTCCGTGGTCGTTCTGCAAGGGCTTTTCTGACCTGATTAGCTGCTTCTGCGGTGTCATTCAAGGGAGGATAGCTCCAACATTCTGACATCTGGAATTTCGTACCAAATCAGCAGCAAAGTTCAAATTGGTCAAATTTTGAAGGGACACCATTTACTTTTCTTGGAGAAATGACAATGCATGGCGTAATTTAACTGTTTGGACTAGCTAGTACACTGGTTCTGTGAATAAGATAGGCAAGCAAACCTACAGAACTGACATCTCGTTCTTCCTTTCAATCAGGGTCTTTTTTTTTTCAAAATTATACTGCAATTTTCTTTTACATTATTAAGCTTATAAAAGTCCAGGGACTAGTTTAGCAGGTTACTACTTAGCTAAGGAAAAGTGACAGTTTGTTTGCATAGCTAGCAGACAGGGATTAGGACTGTTTAACAAAATTCAAGTTTATATTAGGTGAAATGGTAAGGCCTAAATCAAGGATCCACATAAATTATTGCATTTTAAACTCAATAACAAGAATCTACTTACATCTTCGGTACCCAGAAATGGCCGTACAACTCCTCTTTCCTTCAGAGACTTGTGGAACTCTGCATATTTCCAAGTGCAACGCTCCGCTCCCACAACATACACAGGCTTCCTACACAAGTGAAAAATAGAAATACGAACTAAGTCACTGGAAAATACTTTATGCTATAACTGAAACCCTGCAGGGGTGGGGGGCATGCTATTCTTCTCAAAACATACCCAGTACTGCAGGATTCACTTATCATACTGACTGAATCTGCTGTGATGACAAATGCATTCGCCCATGCTAGATGCCTCGTATATGGGTTTGGCTCTGAATTTGATAGCATCAATCAACAACCAGTCAACTTAGCAGCTTCAGTTTTCCAATTACATAGAGATAATATAGAGAGATGGCACTCACCTTCACCATCCCAGATGTAAACTTTCGGGTTATTCCCAAGTTGTTTCACAATAAAACTGGAAACCTATCAGTCAAAATCAAAATAGATAAGGCAAATACAGATTAATATTTGTCAAAGTTATCTTTCAGAAAGATAGTTTACTCTAATACCTTCTCAGGAGTTCTATTTGAGAAAGAAACTCTGACACTGCCACAGCTTGCAAGCACACTCAATAGTTTTGCTGTCAACTGCTCTGCAAGATCCACACCGTATCGGCAGTTGCCTAATGAAGAACATCTCAATCCATTACACTCAAACTTCTATACAACATAATCTGCAGGACAATATAGTGAGCAGAGCAAGGACTTATAACTAAGGGTTCAACAGATTAGAAACCCTTAATTTTTAAGGGAGAAAGAGCCGTTTCAAAGCAAGATAGGCTGATATATAGGAAATCCAGCAAGAAACTGCCAATTCTCAACAAAACTAGCCAGTTGAGTGGTTTCACAATCATATCCTATATTTTATTCAACAGCGTTCCCAAGGCTTCAAATCTCAGCTACACCAGTCCAACCAGCTGATCTAGTCCACAGTTTTAAAACTGTACCCAAATGCTTTAAGATTACTTACCTACAGGTCCTCCGATGTTAACTACAACTAAGGGCTTTGGAAGAGGTGCAAACTCATCATGCCAAGCAATAGCTTCATTCCTCAGCACAGAAGAATCTATTTGATGCAAAGCTCCTAGTGTGAGAACCTGCAATCAGAATTCTCCACATAAATAATCTTTAAAGTAAAAAGGAGCTACATGACCCACTCTTGGGTATAACTGCATACCACATGCCCATCAGGAGGTTCACGTGGAGTTATCCATTGCCGGAGAAATCGTGGAACCTGCTGCTGTGCTTGAGTTGTCAGAGGATAGTAGTCATGTTTAGGGGTAATCACCAGATCAAACCTATCTAACTTTGTCCTTGGATGTTGTATCTGAAATAATGAATCAGGGGAAGAAATAGACAAAGGAACATGAGATATCATTTCTAGCTCATACTTCCTGAGCAAAAAGTATTAACGAACTAAAAGCAAAATTGCGTAAGTTTTTCCTGTGCTACCTGAACGACAAAAACATTCTGAGATGCCAAACGTTTGATGGAGCTTGAGACAGAAATTGTATCCCTACCAGATGCAACAACCAGTATCGGCCCATCCCTGTTTACAGTTGCACACGACATGAGCTTGTATTATATTATAGCAAGATATACAGAGAAACTAACAAAAGGAGGATCTATGGTTTCTAGTACAATGGGAGGAGCAGAAGGATAGCACAAAATACATCAACAGGCTTTCCTCAATTGATCATAAGTCTCATGACAATCATTTAGGACAGCCACTAGGTGCAGACTGAAAGTAAAACAGATTCAGTAATGAAACTGCGTCAGGTGAAGTAAATTCATCTATCAAGTAAACATGTACCCGTGCCTTGAAATCCAAGATGGAGGGATATGTGAAGCTAATACACACTATTCAATGTAAAAATGTACAGTACTATATGCCTCCTTCATGGAATAGCACCTCTGCAATTTAAGATGAGTCTTAACTGATGACCTTTAATTGGCTTTGTCTAATGATATCAGTCATGAATTGTATAAGTTAAACCGATCTCACGTCCTGCAGAACCAGGTTTTTCTCCCATGCAAAACTATTGGGCAGGAGCTACTTAAAATAGAAGGCAGCACAAAATATAGGTGACTTGAGACAAGGAAGGATGCACTTTTCGTACTTCTCATACGTCTCCTTTGCCGTAGTTACAATCTTCTTCACATCAGCCTCCAAGATGGTTGACAAGCCCAAGCCTCCACCATTTTCTGAATGTATCATCACCGACTTCTTTCCTCGGGCTGTTAACCAAAGCGGTGTATACCCGAAGAGCTGTCTCAAAACCCAGTCCAACTTCTTGTGAATTGATACAGGGAGCCAGTGTAGCCATTCATTTATACCTCCTTTAGGCCTTGTGACTCTCTGCACACAACATTTGGCACACATCAGGATCCAGGTAGGTAATATAATAAGATTTCTTTCTACGCTGAACATAGTTATGAATCAAAACACCGTGCTCATTGTACAGTGAGTAAATAAATTATTAGAAATAATCCAATAGTAGCTTGAAATTTTCCAATCTCATTCAATACCCACTAACTTCCTGATTATATCAGCATATGGATGGGAATTGACTACACTTACGTAGAGGACATGCTTGTCAGACAGACCAAGGGCGCGAACGAGCCCGATGCTCTGATTCTCAGCCGCAGGAGAGCCGTTTCCGATGATGATTGCCCGCCGGAAGATGCTATCAGCACCGGCCTTGAAGATGTCCGGGACAGCAAAAGTTGGGACGGGCGGCTCAGGAAGCCCGATCGGCTTCATGAATTTCCGATTCCTCCGGAGAGCCCTAACCAACCGGAAGATATTTTAACCTAAGCTGCCGTAGAATCAACAAATTTGGCAAGCGACGATCTCAGTGGCCAGATTTTATCGCACAAGCGCGCGCTGAGATGTGTAGATAAGAGCTTGCAGCTGCGGCGAAGGGACCCGGATGGGAGCAAATATAGGAGAGAATCGGGAATTCTGATGGAGATTCCCCCAGACGCAGAAATCCCCCTGCCTCTCCCTCTCTCTTTCGTTTCCGTCTTCGTCCGCTGGCAGGGAAGTCCGTCACGCCTCACGACAAACGTCTATGCCTATTGCGACGATGTGCGGTTAATGGGCCCATTTGGTCCTGAGACAGGCCCAGCTATAATATGGCCCACTTTAGCTTTTAAGGCCCGAAAGGCCCATCTAACTGGGCTAGACTACCACAGTCAATTAGGCCCATGAGGTATTTTCCCCAGCATATCAACTAAACCATTGGACTTGTTCCCATAATAGATCCTCTAGGCCTAGAGAGGACTCCCAGACCTCTCTCTGCCATTAATGGCTGTCTCTACTCTCTTTAAACCAGATCACAGCAAGAAGAAGAAGAAGAAGAAGAAGAAGACTCTTTTATCTTTAATTAAATGGATCCTTTTTAATGAAACAGTTACCCGAAACCTGTAACATTTGACGGCATCGGCCCGATCACAGAATTGGATCATTCAGAAGTTGGGTCCCATAAAGTCCATTTCCCATCAGTAACTTCTATTCACTTCATTTTCAAGCTCCTGCAGTTTACTCCCAGAAGCCCGAGCGGTCCTTCGACTGCTTTCGTTTTCCCAGCCCATGAGAGATTTCTCAGGTCCTGCATTCAACCCATGCCATGCTTCCTCTTCCTTCTTTGTTGTTTTCCTGACAGCGTTCTCTGGTCAGGCAGTTGCTGCTGAGGATAAGAAGGATTACGGAATCAGAAACCACCCGACATTGGGTTTAGTCCTTGCCAAGGGTTATGGATATGTTATGCCACCACCTTCTTGGAAGACATCTCATGGATTTCCTCCACTGCCATCTCCAGAGCATGGACGCCACCCGCCACAGGCTTGAAGTCCTCCATCAGGCTACAAACATCCGTTTCATTGTCCTTCTACGAATCAGCCTCCAACTTTGCCCCTGCCAGCATATTCTCCTCCTCCACCTCCCGACTTATCAGCCTCCTCCACTACCATCACCGCCAACTCTTTGTTATCAGTCACCACATTCTCTGCCACCAATGTACAGACCTTCGCTGCCAACACATTGACTTCCACCTTCTCAACCACCACCAGCATACACAAAGCCTCCGCCTTCACATCTGCCTCCCACTTATCAGCCACCACCTTCACCTCCATTAAATAGTTCACCACGGCACCACCACCTCCTCTGACTTATCAGCCTCCAACTTCTTTGCTGCCACCGGTCTCTCCTCCTTTCCCACCGTCATATAGTCCACCAATGCCAAGTCCCTCCACCTTCACCAGCACCACCTGCGTATAGCCCATCTCTACCTTCACCAGTTTACAGACCTCCTCCTCCTCCCAATTATGAGCCTTCACTACCTTCACCACCACCACCAATCTATAGCTTCTCACCTCCACCTTATCAACCTCCACCTTCACCACCTCTAACTTGCAACCATCCATCTTCATCACCACAAACATCGTCTCAAATATCCTCCTCCTCCTCCTCCTCCCCCAAGACATCATGCACAGCCACCAATACATAGGCCTCCAACCCCCATCGGCAACCACATCGTCCTCCAAGTAGTCCCCAGCCTATTCCAAAACATCCAACTCCAATCTATCAGCGGCCACCATATCTAACAACTCCATCAGCAGCTTACAATCCCCTGCCTAGCCCTCCACAGTATGGGTACCATGCACTGCCATACTATACAAACGTTTAGCCAATAATGTTTTAAATTATATGTATGATCTAGCTAATAGGCAATAGAGAGTCATCCTCATCAACCTTTAATGGACCAGTTTGTTCCGTGTATAATAGCCAACCAACACTTATTATATCAAATCCCAATTTTAATAAAATGAAATATACAACTGTAGGGCACTCATTTCAGCACCATCCTCAGCATTGTACAAATTGAGACATTGTTCCCATGATCGGATGAAGCAAAGAATACATCTAATGGAAGAATAACACGAATAAGCATCTATATGTTCTATCAAAAGTAATGTGTTTTTAATCAAATATATTGATGCATAGATCATACATTAAAATCTCACTTGCAGTTCACAGGACATATTATAAAGTTAAGGTCGCTTATATTTCAAGCTTCTAAGATGACAAGGCAAGAAAAAGAACGATAATTTCCAATAACCATCCCATCTCATATAGTTTCAAGTGCTAAATTGCCAACCATTTTAACCAAAGGAGCAGGGCACTTGGTTAATATATCGAACCGGGATGGGTTCGAAGCACGGCAGAACAAGGATAGACTCAACATAGCAAGCTCTCCTAATGACAACCTCGAGGAGAGGAAACCATGCCAGTAGTATGGGTTTAGATCGAAAAAAGCATCGAAGAACCTCCTAGTCCCTTTCAAGTCCAGCTTGAGCAGAGTCTCCATCCCGAAAGCATAAAACTCCCGAGTGCACCTCCTCTCAAGGGGCCAAAGCGCGGTCCAAAGCCAGTGATGGAGAGGCCTCCCCCGGATCATTCTGGTTGAGCCTAGGCACTCTGCAATGGATGCAGCGAGGGCTGGCGCAAGACCTAACGCTCTGGCCACTGTGTAGCCAGTGGATGGGTGAACAATCCCGGAAGTCCCTCCGAAACCCAGTACGATCTGTGGTATCTTTGGAAGGGGCCCTCCCATCGGAATCAAACACTTCTCGTCCTCCAATACCCTCTTCACTCGGATTCCCAAGTGCCTCAATCTTGCGACCATCCTACACTTTACCTCAGTGTAGGACAGCACGGGCCTACTGACAAGTGAAGTTTCCTCGAGAAAAATCAAATCCGAACTAAAGGGCATTGCATACAAGAACGTAGGGAACCTGGAGTTGCTTTCTCGGAGGTAAGGCTCGTTCCCCAGATGAGAGTCCCTCCAGTCCATGAGCACCATCTTGTCCAAATCATAAGGGTGAGAATCAACCTCAGCAAGAATCCCGTGGGCAATCTGATACCCGTGATTCCTTGGTTTATCGTACTCGATGAATGGGCTCGCAAACCCGCTTGCATCAACAATCAAGCTCGCTCTCAGCTGGGTCCCGTCGTCACACATGGCCGAGGACTCAAACTCCTCGTGCTTGATCTCCCACACCTTAGCCTTGTGAAATCTGACACCGCCAGAAATGCAGCCCTCCAACAGCTTTTCTTTCAGCTTCTTCCGGCTGACCCGACCATACGGCCGGTCCAAATACTTGGTCTTGTCCTCATCTATAAAAACAGAGGTCATATCCCACACCTCGTCAAGACAATCCACGAGGCCCATGATCTCGAACTCGTCTACCCATGAACCGTAATTATTCGGCCACATAGATAGCGGAGATGGGTCCACGCAGCAAACCCGGATACCATACTTCGCCACCTGCTCGGCCAGCCGGAGCCCAGCGGGCCCGGCACCAATCACGATCACATCAAAGCGGCGTTGTCCGCGGTCATTCGGGTCGAACCAGGGGAGGCCATCGAAATCAAGGGAATCTTGAATCAATTCGGGAGTCAGATCAAGGAAGCCCCTGAGTTTGCAGCCTGGTGCCGGACCCCCGGCACCGGCTTTTGGAGGATGCCGGTAGGTGAGGGTGCTCGGGAAGGAATACGGGAGAGGACAAGAGACTGAAGAGAGAGGCTTTTTGGGGCCGAGAACGTTAAGAAGGTGAGCCCCGAGAAGCGGGGCAGCCATGGAAGAGACGGATGAGGATATCAGAAGATGACCGATACGGAGCAACTTTGGTCACCGGTAAAGTACAGAGGCGAAGAGGAGGCGAGAGGAATCAAATGAAGCAGAAGAGCAGAAGCGATGCGGGAGTCGACTGCCTTGGCGCTACTTTTGAGTGGAGATTTAA
>CXYZ01003351.1:258817-277419 GCA_900006705.1 Sonneratia caseolaris | reverse complement strand
AGACTCAAACTTACCGAGAAATACGCGGAACCAACCAGCTGAGTAAGCTCAATCCATAGTTAATTTATTTATATTGCTTTCATATGAACATAGAGCAAAGGTAGTATTAAATTGAAGGATAACGTGATTACCTATGAGCGCACTGAGCAAGTGGGACTACGTGGCTACCTTCGGAAGTGCCGGCCAATACGACTAAGTCACTATTGGGTGAGTACTAATTAGTTAAAATTGATTTAATTAGATAATTGGTCCCTCTTTTGATGGACATATTATACCATTTGAAATTCACTATCAATTCTCAAATACTGTTTTATTATATGACTGATTGTGATTTTAATGTCACAGTGAGCGGGTGACTGTGGGTATAGTTGGGGGCGCGAAGGCGTCGCTACTTACCAAACTGGATGCCGACCTTTGATTGTCTTCTTCCTAATCCTCGAGCAAGGCATGACTGAAAACAGAGGGCCGGCAGGACCCAACAATTAGAAAATCGGGATTAACTTTACTCACGGCGAACCAGACAAGGCTTGAACATG
Source organism: Sonneratia caseolaris (assembly GCA_900006705.1). Lineage (NCBI taxonomy): Eukaryota > Viridiplantae > Streptophyta > Magnoliopsida > Myrtales > Lythraceae > Sonneratia > Sonneratia caseolaris. The sequence goes on along the minus strand of CXYZ01003351.1, from coordinate 276,883 downwards.
AGCCAAACGTGGATGCATACCCTAAAAGACGCGAGGGGCTTAATCTCTTGACTATCCTCCCCGAGCAGGATCGCCATGCCCGGTCCTGCCGATCGATCTCGCTACCAATTAATGGACTCTTCCCATCTATCTGGAGAGATCTTCTGCACTGATCAGCCGGTAATTGAACCTCCTGCACCGTCGACTTGCGAGTTTACACAATCCGTAGTGGGCGGGAAGTCGCCTGATCAGATGGCGGGGAAGCAGTTTAATGTCACCGGGCAATCCGCGGTGGTTCGAAGCCGTGAGCCGGGGCACGATAAAATTACCATGTGACTGCCAACTCTATCAACAGCGGTAGCCCGGCCCATGTGCACGGCCTCATGAATGAAGCTCCTGACACATTCTTTCAGGAAATTTCCTTCCCTTCTTTTTTTTTTTCATTTTTAAATATATTTTATTTACTCGATTTCGTCTCATCTATATGGAAAAAGATGGAAAATAATAGGCAGCAATACAGTGCACACCATCCTCACTTCCCAGGAAATGAGAGAAAAAATGGTGAGCATAAGACCAGCTCTACTGATAAGGTCGATAGTGGAGTAGTTTCCCTCATGGCAGCGATTCGTTTCAGTTGAAACTCTTCAGCTGGACTTCATGGCTAGATTGCCAACTCCTCCTGAACGTCTCTACATCTTCATCTGGGGTGGCACAAGTTCNGGCTAGATTGCCAACTCCTCCTGAACGTCTCTAAATCTTCATCTGGGGTGGCACGAGTTTGGAGAAGGGACCCTCCTGTGGCCTATTGGTTTGACCCTTTCGACCCGGCTATTCAATTTTCCTTACAACTTGGGCTTCGCATAGAGTTCGGTGAACGCCGTTTCTTGGCCATGAGGATGACATCTTCTGCAGAACGAGTGCGTCCGGGTCGACTTGCAGACCTGTTCAACGGGTTAGGTAGGTGAAGATTTAAGACAAACTCTCTTCCGATGGTGTTTGTGTCATTTATGCTGCAGGGTTCTAGGTCTAATTCGTGATTCCCTTGACCTTGAAAAGGTCAGCCACACATGAATTTACCTGAATCATGGCTTGTGGGTTTTTATGAACTCGGTATACCGAACTTCTCGTAATTTAAAAGAAAAATGAAAACCCACCCTTTGAAATTATCTATCACGCACTTTGGAGGACCAGTTAGAACAGCAATGCAATGTCAAACGCGACATCATTCGAGCAAATCCATTTTTTTTTTTCTATTCCATCTTCCTATTTCACGTTTTCCAGCATAATCAAGCGTCGCAGGTTTCTTTGTTGCCGGTCGCCGGCAACTGGCCATCACCGATCGCCGGCACTGGCGCACGCACCAAACACAACATAAAGTGTTACCACTCCATGAGCAGCTCTTGCTGCATTCCTGTCTTGAAAAGGCAAACCCTGCACCTTTGTACTCTGCTTTCTTCTGTGTCCATCCACCTGTATGAGTAGGAGGAAAAGAGTTGGATCTTTGGACATAGCTATTCGGCTTTGGTAGGACTGACTAGTCCTTGGTTCTCCCAGGTCGCTTCCCTCAAGGCCGATTTAGCTGGCTGCTGCGGATTTGTCGTGGTCTCCAAGCCTGAACTTTCGGAGCTTTCCAGGAGTTTAACTGAGCAACCTCCCACCGCTGGCCTCATTGGGCGACGGTCGAATGCTCTTAAGTTTCCAGAGGTCACGTAAACTCGGCACAGAGTGAACTCGGTACGCAACTGCATTTGAGAAACTTGGATTAGTTCAATATCTTGCTTCTCATACTGGAGGCAAAACTGAGATGGAGGGACAGTTGGAATCGGGATTCTGCATCGGACTGGTTCAAGGTCCTCACCTGAGGAATGTTACCAGTTGATCCACCAGCGGCCTGGTCGATGGCTCTGTACTCATTCATCTTCCATTTCGTCTTCTTCCCTGCAGGAGCTTTCCCTCTGTAGAACACCATGGTCTTCTTCAGCCCGATCACCTTATTCTCCGATGAGTAGACATAGTTCGGAGACCCGGTGGCTTTCCAGTACCCTGAAGGGGTTGACCGGGTGGGCCTTCCTCCGCGAGATTCTCGTTCCTGTCTTGGCACGAAGAAGAACCACTGCTCGGTATCTCTCTGGCATAGCTCCCCTGAAAGCTCTGCGTTACAGGAACAAAACCAAGTGAGTCTCATCACTGCTACATCCTCTAAGAAGGAAAACAGAGTGAAGAAACGGATCGAGTTGAAGTACCAGGGAGGCACCATGGCTCGATATCGTAGATGCTGACGACTGGTATTATGTGGTGCATATCGATTCTCCTGCCGTGGAGCTTGTTCTGCAGATAGAAGGCGAGGAGCTCCTCCTCGGTCGGGTAGAATCGGAAACCCGGCGGCCGCACCTCCATTGCTCTCGTCTTCCTCCTGCTGACCCAGCTTCTGGCTGATTATCGTATATAGGCACTATTGCTTGCTTTACATGTATGTTTGTGAGCATATATATATATATATATAAATCTGTGGATGTAAAGGAGAGAATGTGTGGATAGTTTATAGGGTTCCCTGGAAGAAAATTTCCCACGCGGTTATGCGGAGAAATGGTCTTCCCCCTCTGACTGCATATTCTCTTCCGGGTCATCCTCCGAGGGTTTCTCACAAAGAACCGGAGAACCAAACCGAACAGCGAACCGAACCGACCTAAACTGAATTGAAAAAAAATCAATTCGAGACGAATCGGTTATCATATAATGTTAATTTTTTAAGGCGAAGTGATACGGTTAGTTACTAAATTCAAACAATTCGATTAACCGGTTCAAACCACTGAACTATATATATTTTTAAAATATTATAAATATTATAAATAAAATTAAAATACATCTTAAAAAATAGCTAAATATACGATATTATACTGTTATACAACATATTTTTTTTACCACTTCATATTAAATTTTATTGTAAATATGTTAAATAATCTTAATATGGTATGTTTAATTCATCATTAATTGAAATTTTTATGATTTTAATATTTTCATTTTTGTTATTTTATTTTATTTTCCATTTTCTTGTGTTTTAATACGGTCTTTGCTTGGTTTTAGTTCGGTTTATATTCAATTTGTTAATTTTTAATTATTTTAAAAAAATTATTCCAACCGATTAATCAAACCATAAATAAGTTCGAAATGATTTAGTTCAATAACTATGTAATAATTATGATTTAATCGAATCATAAGAAACCCTAAATGCTCCAGACTGATTCGGATTCTAACACAGTCACTTGCAATTAACTAGACCTCTGTAAGTTGCGGATTTGACCGATGGGTCAACAGCCTTCTTTTCTTTTCTTTTTTTTGGTCAATGATTGGACGGCTGCTGCAGCTGTCCTTACCTTTGAACTGGTCATCCAGCCTCCTCCTCGTCATCCCCATGTGGTTCCTCTTGGGCCATGCCTGTCTCCAAGCAGCCATGGTGATGACTCAGCTATTTACAGGTCACAGCCGGGACTAGAACGCCATGACCAAAAAGACTTACTCGAGAGTTGATTATTACTCGAGGATGGCGATCTCCAATGTCCCCCCAAAATCCATCCCTAGACGGAGACAACCGTCGCATTTTACTACATTATCCCTTTTGGCCTTGACGTCCAAAGTCTTTTTTACGCTCGAAAAACACGGTTTCTTGCCGCACACTCTACACCCAGTTTACAGTCACATCCCACGACTAAAAGAGTTCTACCTATTATATATTTTATATATCGATCTGATTCGAAAATAAATCACATTAAAAAAAAGTATATCAGTGTTATATAATTAGATTTTAAAAAGAATTAGAATCAATCGGATAAATCTCCTCCTCTCTGTTTGAATTTATAACAATAGGATTTAATATAATTATATCACTCTCAAACTTAACCATCAAAGCGTTATAAAATCCTTTTTTATCATAAAAATCATATAACATTTATTTGTCTTCACCCTTTCTCTCATATATATATATATATATATATTATACATTCTTTTGCAAGCGAAAGATTAAGGAGGATGTGCCTGGTCAAATAATCAACGCGACTCGGTCCAATCACGTGTGAAAATGCGTCTCCCATCAACCCCTTCGTGCTAATGGCTGCCACATTGCTTTGTGCTTCCTTCGTGGTCAGGACAGGTTATTATATATATATATATAGAGAGAGAGAGAGAGAGAGAGAGTCCACTAGCACAATTTTTAGTCCACTAGTGCATGCGTGGGTTATAAATTGCGCTCGCAATCGGGTCACGTTCTGAACCGTAGAACTTTTGCCCGTACGGGTCGGATCCGTGCCCCATCACCCGAGCCCCGTGTACGATCAAGACCCGTTTCTTCAAGCCCGTACAGGAGAAGAAGCTTCGGCTTGCGGTCTCCTACTGTCGAGACGGGCCTTGCATTCAAGGAAGCCCTCATAAGATAGCGACCAACTTAATGTCGGCGGTATTATAATGTTTGTGGTGCAATTTGGGAAAACAGTTCCAAATCGAATTAAACATCTGGTTTAATTTTTTTGGTATGGCACATTAGGTCAAAAATATATTCATATTACCTTAAAATATTCGAACAAACTGCATGAAACTTTTACTACTTGCTTGATTACTCACTCAACCTTTTTTTTCATTATAGAATATATATATATATATATACACTTCACTTTAAATTCAACCATATTTATTTATAAGTTAGTTTTTCATAATATGATATGATCGAATGGAAATGGAAAAATCGNCTTTAAATTGTACAATGATTTAAATTCAACAATATTTATTTATAAGTTAGTTTTTCATAGTATGATATGATCGAATGGAAATGGAAAAATCGATCCAAATTCCAATTCATGGGGATCAAAGGGTGACGTAATATTTAATATATTTGATAAAATATTCTATTTCATTCACACGTGCCAAACCGAACATGAAGATATGAGTTCGACCGAGGCAGACCACTCCGGAGAGAACTTTAACTTAGCAAGCCGGCTAGTGATAGCCTCCTATAGCAAACACAACCCACACCATACAAAGAAACAAGAGCCCGACGTCGACGAGCATCACTTCCCTATAGAGTAGGTATATATATATATATATATATATATTGCCGATACAGTGGAGATATCAGTGCTCAGGGGATCCCTATGATAGGGATAAACGGCAGGTAGTAGCTCGAAGGAGCCAAGCCCCACTCCTTGGGGAGCGGCAGGTCGACCGTCTCGGAGGATCCGAACTTGGTGCAGGCCGCCTTCTCCTTGGGGCAGGTGGTGGAGATGGAGAGCGGCGTCGAGGTAGTGAAGTACGAGCGGCCCGAGCTGTCCCGGGCTTCGGTTATCTTCGAGACCATGCTGTTCTTGGCGGCGTAGAGCTGGCGAGGGCCGCCCACGACTTTGGCGAGGCAGTTTGAGTGCGGCGCGGGGAGCTCCGCCTCGAAGGAGCCGTCGTCCTCCGTTGTTGCTGTTGAGAGCTTCTTCACCTTGTCGCACTTCAGCACGACTTTGATTCCTGAAACATCAGTAGATCTCATGTACCTGTTTTCAGCTGTGGGACTGTATAACGTGGACTGTACTTTGTCATGTGCCCTATGGTGCACAGTTCCCTACAGCTGACCACGAACCCAACATTTTTCTTCTGCGTTCGGGCGAGGAGAGACAATTGTTCGTATTCAGACTGTTGAGCAGGACTTACACAGTCGGATCTGATCAACGACCGATCATTGGTCGGGTATTTTTTCTACTGTGTTCGGCCAGAGGAACGAGCACAAAGCAAGTGTCGCACGGTGTCCCACATGGGGCAAAATCCCGAGTGATATTTTGGCATTCAAATTTAGTCGAGTCATAGTGAGAGGAGAGGAACTGAGAAGAAGATGACCTGATAAGTCAATGGTGTCGTGACCGTGGCAGTCGAGGCAGGAGACTTTGCCAGTCATCGTGCTGCAGGCAGAGAGCCGGAAGTTCGCCAAAGCGAGGGCCACGAGAAGCGCCGCTATCACGTAACGGGGAGCCATCGAGGAGGAGGAGAATCGGTCACCGGGCTTCTCGACAGGAACGCGGGTTTTCGGTAGGGAAGACTGGTGTCGATTAAGCTCACATATAAAGGCTAAGGCAAGGAATGAATGCTCTGGAAGCAGAACAAGTAGTAGTTAATGTGAAGACCCTACTTTCTGGTTTGGTTGGTTGGGGGATCATTGAAATGCAGTAAATTTCGGATTCCCGTCGCCATTTCGGATTAGGATGACTCGAATTTCCGCTACGCAGTAGAAGTGGACTCTTACTTTCTTTATCTGCCGGGATTGGAAGGCATGGTCTGCGTCCAGAGCGCATCGCGACTGACATTTACTCGACACGAGCACCTGGCCACAGGTAGAAGGAGCATCGAACAACCCCTTGAGAAGCTATTGTTTATGAGGGAGCTCCTACTGTGTAATTACTGGATCGTTCAACAACTCTTAGTCGATGACACACATCAAGGAAGGGAATACAATGATTGGTATGAATCTCTTCTTGAGTCCAATTCTTGGAATTTTCCCTGCGGCTGGACATGGAATTCACATAACCGAGTAGCAGAACTGCAGCAGGTTTTTGCAGGAACTCGGGCCCTTACCCACTGTAGGGAATTTAATTGGAGGTCCGACCCAAATTGACAAGTGATAAGTACATTTCTTGTTGGTAGATGGGAGAAAATTCTAAGATATATATATAAACCATGGAAATATAAGACTTAAAATCTCTTAATTGACATTACTTTAAATCTCTTATACAAATGTAGTACGATTTCAGAGCTAAGTTAAGCCCGACGAGCTCTATCAAGCTATGCGTCTTCCTGTGCACCTTATACTGCGTCAGTGTTAGTTGGTTGGTTCGGCTTCTTGTTTGGCAATCGAATCCAGTGACACCACTTACTAGCTCAAGGGGGACGATCTCTTTTCCTCCGTCTCCGGGGACAAGATTGTCGCTGTGACCAAATGATCGATCTAAGTAGAGTACGCAACAGCTTGACTGTTGTCATTGGTCGGACTTGTTCTGGTCTAGAGAAGTTTTCCTGTACACCCGAGAGTAAGAGCGAGCTTGCCCTCTGTATCTGCAGAATGCAAGCCGACCTATTCATGTAAACCACAGAGGAAAAGAATGACAAAAAGGAAGGGAACCGCATAAAGAGGGAAATTGTTTGCTGTAGAGGGTAAAGACTTCCAGGGAGGACGTAACCATTAACTTAGCCCATGCAAGTTGCAACCACAACTGGATCGGTAGGCCACCCCATTGACAACTTCATTACCATGAGATCTCTCGCATAGATTCGATTTTGAAGCCGAACGGGGTGATCGGATGTTGGGGGACAAAAGTACAGCAACGTGTTGTCAGGACCTTCACTTCAGTCCCTTGAGATGAAAGAGAGAGAGAGAGAGCGACGGTATGTTTCCATTGCATCCCTTCAAAAGAGTTGTAACAAACATTTAATAACTTGTGTGCTTAGCTTCTCTCATGATCAAACAACAATGCCCTGTCTCCATAAAACAAGAGAAGACAAGAGACTGTGAAGTGCATAAAGTGAATTCGGTTCGATAAACTTGACAAACGTGCTGAATGGATGCTTTGTTCTTCTACCGCAATTCTACTCGAAATGACCAATCTACCCACAAAAGAATAGATGATCAAGGTGGTGAAGCCAAATCCAGCACAACAAACTTAAGTCAATCACAGTGTGCAAGTAATAATGCCCCAAATCTGCAGAGGAGTTACCCACTTCTTCAATATGTGAGACAGCAGTCAAACTGCTGTTCCTAATAAAAGCTTTCACGGGGATGGAGGGGTCAATAGAGCATGTAGAAAGAGTTGATCTTGAAGTGAGGGATGCCTCCTATCTTTCCCGATTTTTAAGGCGAAAGGACAGATGGATGAAAACGGCCTCCGGAGACAATGAATGCAGGATTTGGCACTCAGAAGTTACCCGTCATTGAAGAAATTCCGCCGGGACATCAGTCCCTTCATTTATGGCCTTCAGTTCCTTCCCGACTTTTCTGAAACACAAGGCCAGCAAAATTCAATTCGGTTGGGAGGCCGAGCACAGCGGGAATCAATTCGTCCCAAGTCTCACAATTGATAACAACATCAATGGTGCGACCTCAAGGACTGACATTTATAAACTTGGTTGCATGCATACAAGATTTCATTTCATACTACGACTACTGCATCGTGCAAGATTTTAGCCCAGTACTTGCACGCACATACATGTAAGCTGCCACAGGGTAGCAAAAATTTTTGAACTTCAGAGAGCTTCTCCTCTAATGAAACTGGCAAATAAGCTGGCTGATAAAATGATTTTACAGGGGATGGGAAGGTAGTGAGCTGTTGTTGGAAATCCATTTCTGGACAGCCAAAAGTGATGATCACGAGAAGAAATTTATGCAGCCGCTAAGTTAGAAGATCATTGATAAAGGGGGGCATCCCTTTCTCGTGGCTACATCAAAGTTGAAATCCTGGTCTCTTCTCAGACCACAAATGAGCATACAATTACCTCGACAACGACAGATATGAGGCAGGCTCCTCTCGACAAGTTTTCAGCCCCACAAAAGAGAGAGAGCTAAGGCATTCTTCCGCCGCTCCTGCAATAACTTCAGATCTTTTGTGAGAGAAGCTCCACGTTGGAAATACATGAGGTTCAAGATTAAACTCTATTGCTCCCTCTATCAGATAGGACAGAGTATTAGAACTCAAGGTTCTCATCTTTCTTTGCACTTCGCCTCCAAGCTACATAAGGCCTCCATAAGAATCTTTGAGTATCAGTTAGAGGTGCAGCTACCCTGTATTTATCATGGTATCTGGACACTTCAGTTTCATAATCTTGGATTCGAACTCTAATTTGTTGAATGTATGAACCAGAACCTACTTGAAACCATACTACACCATAGGTTTTATATGATTTCAGGGAACTATGTTGAAACCCATCCATTTTTTTCCATATTGATAACTTCATGAATATATAATTATTTCAATATCTTTTATAGGTACAATCGGTGCTAAATAGTTAAGTTTGCAGTGGATATTTAGAGTCTTAATTTAGCATTTATAAGTTTAGAATATTTGTATTATAAGAATTGAGTATGTTCCTGTTTACTTTAATTTATCAGAGAAAAATGAATTTAAATGCTTTAGCTAATTTTAGGTGGACTGTTAGTGTATTTGATAATTATTTGTTAANAAGAATTTAAATGCTTTTGCTAATTTTAGGTAGACTGTTAGTGTATTTGATAATTATTTGTTAATGGTCTCTAAACTCTACTCGTATTTTGAGTATGATATCCAATTATAAAAGATATGAGAATTAAAGCTGAATGAGAATGCTANATTCTACTCATATTTTGAGTATGATATCCAATTATTAAAATGATATGAGAATTAAAGCTGAATGAGAATGCTATAGCCGATTGAAGCCAATTGCACGAACCCGCTTCCTTTCATATACCAATTCTGGTACCGGTACTAGTATTGGGTACTCTATGACATACTAGGAAGCTGTTCAAACCAGTTCCTTAATTTGCCACCAAAACCATATTCAGAATTTCATCTGGATTCACCCAGAACCTCCTACCAATTATGAGTCTGCATGGTGGTACCATATAAACTCCTACCATCAGATAAGTCACTCTAATGAACTTGAAAAGTCTAACAAGACCGAAGGATGAGATGTAAATTTACCAAATGATTGAATTGTTACCATAAATTATCCTGAAAACTAGGTGCTTCAAATTTTCAAATGACCAGTGTCTAGAACTCATTCCAAAACTAACCGTAAATAACAGTCAGCAATCAGCTACCTTTTGCAGTCAAGTGCCGACAAGATCACTATCCTAGAACAACTACTTATACAAATTAATAAGAAATCACGAGTTCAGTGTTTATTAGGCTGTTCAAGTGTTTGTATGTCCTTCACAATGGTTTGGAGGTGTGTAGAGAAAGGCAGAAGAAAGATCTCATCCGCAACTTTCATTTTGAGGAAGCCCAAAAACTTGCCAGCAAACTGCTCACAAGGCAGTTTTTGCACCAAGTTCCAGCTATCTGGTTATTTAAAGCAAAATGTGCAGAGTATCAGATGTGTGTTAAAAAAGTGAATTTCACTCGAGACTGAGAGAAGGTCAGTGGAACAAGAAGTTCTAAGTGAAAGAAGAAAAGAAGAGAAAAAATGAATGAAACATTTTCTTGACATGAAGCTAGCCCTTATCAGGAAATATAATCCTCTGATTCACTTTGTAATCTTGTAAACTTGGAATCAAATCTAAACAAGTAGACAGTGAATCTCATATACGAAGCAGAATTCCATTATTGCCATCTGCAGCCCCCTCATCTCAATGACAAGTTATAAATTTATGATAGACCAGTAAAATCCCTGTCATACGGTCCAAAGGCAACTCCTTTAGTTTAGTAGTGCCGAGGCCAGAGTTTTACTAAAACAGGAAAGTAGAGAACGAAAGGGTCCTAGGGCAACTTTGTTAGAACTTCTTCTAGTGTTATACTTAACATGTAATCCTTGAAGACAGTGAGTCTAATGCAATAAAATTCCCAGTTTTAGATAACAGGGCTAATGTAATATGATTTCCTAATTTTCTCCATCGTATTTAGGCTTCATATCTGCACATTCCCATGTGACGCTCCAAAGTTAGCTGCCAATAATTTATTCATGAAAATTTGATGCGCTTGAGAGAATAAGGAAATAATTATATTAGGTATTGGTTACACATCTCAATTGTGGTTTAGAAGTCTTGACTCTTGAAACGGCAATTATGCCACATTGCCTCAGCTTGATAGATATAACTTGTTTTGCATTCATGTAAATGGTCAAAATTGAAATGAACTCTCTCTGAAAAAGAAGGGGTTAATCTTGTAGACGCACAAGTCAGCAAGGAGTCAATGCAATAACAGCAAAACATTTAAGCAAATTAGAATTAAAAAAAAAAAAACTCCATCCATCCATAAGTGTTTGCACCATTAAATGGCCCACAAGCTCTTAGACATTAGATTCTATGTAGCATAAAAATGGACCAGCATCTCGTTAAGATCATATTTTGCTGAAAAGCTCGTGATTTTAAAGCCATATTCTTTAAGAGCATAAAGCAGACTTTGGGCCTCAGTTTGACAATTCGATTTGTGCAATGAACAAGGAATTGCTACTGTACTTCCAATTCAAGAATGGCAACTGGTGCCCGCATGTATCATTATGCAAATTCTGAGAAATATCACAACTTCTCCACTTTCTCACACTTAAGTGAGTTCTTCTTAGAACGGAAATTGAAGTAGCCAATCAACCTAACCATTGACAAAGCTCCAGATAGACGTATAATAAGAGAACTACAAAGGACAGAAACCAATTCCTTTCAATCAAGAAAACCTGTTTGCCGCCACACAGCGTTCCGAACCTGCCTCAGATCCTTCCCTTTAAGGGTCCTTCCAGTTCCCTCCAGCACCGAGCAAGAGAGGATTGGTGACTTCGCTAGGCTCCTGGCAACAATCTCGTGCGGCGGCAGCATCTGCCCGTCTTCTTCCTTGGCCTCGTCGTCATTGTTGTCCTCCACTTCATTGAATTCAATCTGCAGCCTCCGTTCCATGGCTGAACTGGGCATCACCGGCACGTTTACCGGGGCAGACTGATGGTACTTTGCGAGCGAGTAGAGAGTGCTCCCAGGCGGCTTCGGTATGGACGGGACCGGACGGCCTGACATGGCCTTGTGCTTGAAGAAGGAGCGGGTCTCAGTCTCCGGCAGGGCAGCAAGGATGCCGAAGCTGTCGACCTGACCGAAGGCAGAGCGGTGGTCCTGGCGGCCATGGAGACCGCGCGGCGTAGACGAGGAGGAAGAAGGCGTGGAAGGCTGGCTCGGGGGATTGTTGGCGTCGCAGGAGAAGTCTCCGGCGGAGAAGATTTCATCCTCGCTGAGCTCATCCCCGGCGCTGCTGGAGGCGGGGACGGGATTCTGGGACGGCGCGTAGAGGAATTCCCCGAGGAAGCGGCTCGTAGGGGATGGGGATCTGACTCCACTGAACCGGGTGGTTCCTTTGTTATCCATGCCGGGATCGGGTCGATATGCGGATCCGAAGCTAAACAGCAGAACCGAAACTGATTTCCACTGCGTGTATATGTGTGTGTGTGTGAGAGTGAGAGAGAGAGAGAGAGAGGGGGATTCCGGTGACGCCGGGAGAGAGAGAGAGAGAGCGCTTCTCAGACACCGGAAAACGGGAACTGCGTAAGGGTATTGGACGGGTGTGATGATCCGAGAGGGGAGGGCAATGGACGGCCAAGATGTAGCCGAAATCCTGGCAGGATTGACCGGTTTGACTTTTCCTAAAAGGTCGGTATTTTTCTATTTACAAGCATTTTCATTTCTTCCGCATCCCATTACCCTCCACAGGCTGCAGGCCCCTTTGCATTTACTGATGGAATTGGATTGATTGAGATACTCCATCAAATTAGTTCTTGGGATGTGCTGATCATCAGCGAGCTTGATGGTGATAATGCTCGCTTAGCTTGTGATTACTTAGTCGGACTTAGTTCTTCGGGAGCTCCAATTGTTAAGACTTTCGAGAGTTAATGTTGAAGTTCCAATCCGCCCTCCCTTTCCGGTATGGTTTCCTTTAGAGATTCAAAATCTTTTAGGATGTGATGAGAAACCCGAGTTGTTATTTTTAGCCATAGTATGGTAACATGATTTTACCATCTTACAATGCGACATGTAGCAATATAGATAGAAACCTCAAAATCCTCGAAATTACAACAGATCACAGCCATGGAATATGAAAGAACCGAACGAATAAGATGAAAAGTAAGCAAGAGTCCAATCACCAACTCCCCTTGGGAAAGGTTATTTCATTAGTTATTGACTGCGCTGCAGGACTTCCGGATCTCGCCCGGCAAGCCGCTCCGGAGGGCCCCGAGCTTGACCATGGCCTCGCCAAACTTGGCCCGGAAATCCCAGCTCCCAGCGATCGTCGCCACAGTGGCATTCGTGAGCCCGTCCAGGGCGAGCTCCTGGTCGATCTGGAGGATCCCCCGGTGAGCTTGGATCTGTCTGTAGTATGACTGGTCGACGACCAGTGCACTCAAGGGGTTCTGGTCGAGGTTCACCGTGTTATCGACGTTCGAGTTCTGAGGGCACCTGGACCTAAGGGTGTTGGCAAGTCTGGGGTCCATGGTCGGATCGGGCTTCCCGGTGTTCTGGAAGTTGTAGAGGCGGTCTTGGAAGAGGGAGCAGTGGGCGATGCCGACGGTGTGGCCGCCTACGAACATGAATTTTGCCGATACTCGTCAACCATTGAGCGACAATTTTCCGAACTGGGTTGTTAGTAAACATGGTATCGAAATGAAGTACCTAGGAGATAGACCATATCTGTGGTTGAAAGTCCCTTCTGGGCGAACGCAGCGATCGACTGGGAGACAGTGAAGCTCGGAGCGGGAAGTTTGACGTTTGACGCGAGCGATACGAGACCGTCTTTCCTCCCGGTCTGGACAGCATACCACCCGCCACCGCTCTGCATTTCAAGGTATTTTTTTTTGGGCAATCATCGACTCGTCAGCTTTATGTTACAATAATCGATCGAACTTGCAGTAACGATGACGGAGGACGAACTCATGATATACCAGAGCCACTGCGTCTCTGGTTGCCATCACGATGATATCGGCACAGGAGACGACTCCCGGGCAGATGCGCTCGACGGCAGACTTAACTGCATCGATGATGTCGTAGCCTCTCACGCTCTTGTTCGGAGGAGCCGTCTTCTCGCTGTTCGTCCCGTTAAGCAATATCGATGCATCACATCCCTATTCACAGATGTTACGGAGCAGATATTATAATCCCATGCAAATCAACGTGACAACATAAATATAATTAAATCCCCAAATCGTAATTAATAATTTAATTAATCTTAATTAATGATTCTTTTGCATACCAATAAAGCTTAGTTAAGTGGATAGTTAGCCAGAAAAGCAAAAGCACCCATATCGCTTTTAATTTAAAAAGAAGTATTTTATACAATAGTNTTACAATGCGACATGTAGCAATATAGATAGAAACCTCAAAATCCTCGAAATTACAACAGATCACAGCCATGGAATATGAAAGAACCGAACGAATAAGATGAAAAGTAAGCAAGAGTCCAATCACCAACTCCCCTTGGGAAAGGTTATTTCATTAGTTATTGACTGCGCTGCAGGACTTCCGGATCTCGCCCGGCAAGCCGCTCCGGAGGGCCCCGAGCTTGACCATGGCCTCGCCAAACTTGGCCCGGAAATCCCAGCTCCCAGCGATCGTCGCCACAGTGGCATTCGTGAGCCCGTCCAGGGCGAGCTCCTGGTCGATCTGGAGGATCCCCCGGTGAGCTTGGATCTGTCTGTAGTATGACTGGTCGACGACCAGTGCACTCAAGGGGTTCTGGTCGAGGTTCACCGTGTTATCGACGTTCGAGTTCTGAGGGCACCTGGACCTAAGGGTGTTGGCAAGTCTGGGGTCCATGGTCGGATCGGGCTTCCCGGTGTTCTGGAAGTTGTAGAGGCGGTCTTGGAAGAGGGAGCAGTGGGCGATGCCGACGGTGTGGCCGCCTACGAACATGAATTTTGCCGATACTCGTCAACCATTGAGCGACAATTTTCCGAACTGGGTTGTTAGTAAACATGGTATCGAAATGAAGTACCTAGGAGATAGACCATATCTGTGGTTGAAAGTCCCTTCTGGGCGAACGCAGCGATCGACTGGGAGACAGTGAAGCTCGGAGCGGGAAGTTTGACGTTTGACGCGAGCGATACGAGACCGTCTTTCCTCCCGGTCTGGACAGCATACCACCCGCCACCGCTCTGCATTTCAAGGTATTTTTTTTTGGGCAATCATCGACTCGTCAGCTTTATGTTACAATAATCGATCGAACTTGCAGTAACGATGACGGAGGACGAACTCATGATATACCAGAGCCACTGCGTCTCTGGTTGCCATCACGATGATATCGGCACAGGAGACGACTCCCGGGCAGATGCGCTCGACGGCAGACTTAACTGCATCGATGATGTCGTAGCCTCTCACGCTCTTGTTCGGAGGAGCCGTCTTCTCGCTGTTCGTCCCGTTAAGCAATATCGATGCATCACATCCCTATTCACAGATGTTACGGAGCAGATATTATAATCCCATGCAAATCAACGTGACAATATAAATATAATTAAATCCCCCAAATCGTAATTAATAATTTAATTAATCTTAATTAATGATTCTTTTGCATACCAATAAAGCTTAGTTAAGTGGATAGTTAGCCAGAAAAGCAAAAGCACCCATATCGCTTTTAATTTAAAAAGAAGTATTTTATACAATAGTGTCATTATAAAAGTGTAATTTTTTTAATTATTAAAAAAATATTAAATAGACCTAAAAGATTTTAGTGAATAGCTATATATATCATACCAGTGGCTCACGAGTTTTAACGACTTACGTTGACGAAGCAGTCGTGGAACTGCATGCGGAGGAGCGCGGCGGTGATGGTGCGGTCCCTGGCTAACCGAGCAGCCACGACGCCCCTCACAACAGCCTCGATGTCCGCCAGCCCGCACTTGCCCTTGTAGTATCCCGGCTGGAGGGCGCCGTGGCAGGGGCTCGTGAGGCTCACCAGGGCGGCCACGGCCAGTGCCAGGCGCACCAGAGCAGCCGCTCGCGCCACTTCCATCTCCCTTAAGTGTATTTTTGCACCCTTGAGCTGCTGCAGACGTTCGAGCTGTGACATGAAACTACGCCGAGCTTTTCTCTGAATTTATAGGGGAAAAGAATGGGGTGTATGACGAGCATCTCACCCGATCCCAATTTCTAAGATCGAATTTCGGCTAGTTTGAGTGGTCGGCACGATCGTTTAGTCAAATGTGCTGTGCTTATTCACTCTCCATCTTCGATTCAACGTGCGTTCATTCAATATAACCTTTTTTGTCTCTGTTGTTACAATTATTATTTTTAAAAAAATTTCCTGAGATTTCCGGTTCGCAATATTCTTTCTGCTCGCCTGATCCAAACTAGGGGGAAAGCATTTCTCATTGCTTAGATAAGATACAGTTAATTTATATTCAAACGAGATTAGAGTGTAAAGGATAAAATGTTGCTTGTATGGACCGACCGGGAATTAAGTTTTTTTTTTCCCTTCCTGCCAAACATTGACTTTATTAGTGGGTCTATGGGGATCGGACTAAATCTATCAAAAATTGGTCCCGAAAACATAGCAAAACACAACACAAAAAATTCGTGGCTGAGCGGACGTTTTCGGGTCAACAAAGGTATTGTGCTATCGCAGCTTGAAATGCATAAAGAAAATTATGATGAAATTTTAAAATGATTAATTACATAATCATTATTATTATATTTTAATAATTATTTTATTTTATTTATTTAAGATAATATTTAGATTAATGGATTAATTACACCTTATAAAAACTTATTTTGAAATATTAAATTATTTAATTTTTAAAAATTATTTTGTTTGATTCGGGCCGCGTCGATGGCTCGAAACACAAAATCATTCATATCGGACGAGAATCTTTCGGCAGGACTCGGCCTGAACTAACAGGTCCAGATTGGGCACGCTGTTTCCACCTAAAAATCGAAGTTGTTAGGTGTGAACGATCAACTTTCTTATAAATCCACAACTTTCCTTTTATTAGATAGATATCGTGTATATTGAAACCATCCGATGTGATTCTATTTTAGGTTGCTCCTGGATTTAAGGAGAACCGAGGAATAAGCCACCCCTCTCATACTCGAAAAAAAATTTTACGAGACGTTGAGTATAATTTTGCTTAAAATTTATTGCTTTTTTTGGGGGTATTATTTTACTTTGCCCTCCTCAGAATTGTTTCACTATTACATAAATTATCTAAATTCATCCCTAAGCATGGCCTAAATTCAACCCGATTTTATATTTGAGATTTAATTGGTAGGATTCTATGCTATATAATATACCGTTCGGTAGATTAATCGATCGTTACGACATAAAACACTATTGATATAAAAAAGAACTGATTTTCTATCAAAAACAACTCATCAAATGTGTCATGCACTTGCATATCTCCCATGTCGGTGGAGCCGAGCCAGCATTGATTAACGTGAGATTAACATTATACGATTTCTGGAGTACAATACCAGGCATTTAGTGAATCCATTGGACTGAAGTCGGTGGTATCAAAATTCATGTCAGCCCACCGTATGATAAGATCTCGAGATTGTGAATATTCTCCATTCGTAAAACTTGGAATCTACAACTTATGTCGGTGAGAAGGAAATGGGAAAAAACACTAAAAAAAAACATGCTGGATTGCCTCAATAAATCAATACTCTAGAAATTCAAAATCTGTTGTCCGTGGACATCACTTGCTAGTAATTCCAAATGGATAAAGAGATTTATCATTTTTGGGATTTAATTAGACCATTATTATCCATGGCAACTCTCCAAGTCCACATATCTCTAGTTCTACCATCATCCATGCTTGAAGTTAGAGATGTTAAAATGGACGGTCCGAGCCGATTTAAAACAGACATTGAACAATTTGGCCAAGTTACAGTTCAGCATGTTAGGTATAATGGGCCGTCCAATTATTGGTCGCGATTCATAAATATATGAACTGACCCTGAACCGTTCTTAAAGCAAGTCGGTTTGATCTGTGAGCCGTTCATTTTTTCTTTTAAGTATTTAAATGGATATTATTTTTTTTATTTTTAAATTAAACTGACAAAATATTATCGTCGATTTACATAATTTTTTATGGTCTGGGTTGATTCTGCAATGGTTCCGAGCCAGCTCAATGATAAGACGTGTTAGATCCGTTCCATTTCAGCATACTTATTTCTTATATCCAATCCGAAACCGTCTCTCAACCCAATAAGAATAGTTACCGACTACTTCTGAGACGGTTCGAGCCGGTTATAGTTTTGATGGACCGGTTCGAACTAAACCGCACATTTAACATCTCTACTTGAAGTATATTCATCAGGTGCTTTACATACGTGTTACATGTACAAGGCCTTTACGGCAGACGGGCTTGAGTCCACACCCCACCAGCATCGAAAACGAAAAAAAAAAAAAAACAGGA
>CXYZ01003351.1:208539-251821 GCA_900006705.1 Sonneratia caseolaris | reverse complement strand
AAAATACTTTAGAATATTAAAATTAAAAATTTATACTATTTTAGATTTAAAATGATAATGTAAATGTATTTATTTACAATTAGATCTTACATCATTACTATAGAGATAATTTGTTTCACCATTAAAATAAAATAATATTTTTAGTATCGTGATTACGATTTTTTAAATTAATAATAGATATATATGCTTATAAGGATGTAACTATTTATTGTGGACAAATCCTTTAATCGGCGCGTCATGGGATGGGAGTCCGTCACGTAGTGGAAAAGTGAAGGCAATTAATAAAGGAGGCAGGGAAGAATGAGAAGGAGACCAGGTCAGGTCACACGGACAGTGTTTTGGTCAAAGTCGTCTGGAGTCAGAGGTGACATTTCCAGTCAACTTCCTTCCCCAAACATACTCCATACGCGCGCGCTCTCTCTCTCTCTCTCTCTCTCTCTCCACCGCTCTACATTTATGCCACACGCTCCTTCGATGAAACAGAGCAGAGCGAGACCCCTCTTCTTCTTATTCTTCTGGTTCCAACTCCTCCTCCTCGCTCGCAATTTGGTACCAACTTGGAAGAGTTGTCTGTTAACTGGAAGAATATAGTGGGGGGAGGGAGGATATCTTGCCTTCTAATCTTATGCTTCAACAAGTGAGAGCCTGTTAGAAATTCACAATACAGCCAACAAAGATGAGTTTATCTGTGCTCATCTGGGTGTCGTTCCTCCTCCTCCTCCCCCTCTTCTTCTTCCCTCCAGCCTTGTCTGTACTCCCGCCTGATCAAACTTCCGCCATGATCACCCTCTCTCAGCAGATTGCCTCTCCTTCTCTGTCATGGAACACCACCGGAAAGATTGAGCCCTGCAAATGGAGAGCAGTCACCTGCAATCCCGACAATTCCTCCATAACTGGGCTTTCCCTCTCTGGGTTGTCTCTGTCTTCCTCTGATGTCCTCTCGACAATTTGCAAGATTAATACTTTGGAAGTCCTCGACCTGTCCAATAACAAGCTGAGATCAATCCCCAGCCTGTTCATGGGCTCCTGCGGGCGTATCGCTGGGCTCAGGCGGTTGAATTTCAGCTGGAATAATTTGACAGGTTCTATGCCTACTTTTTCCGGTTTTCTTCAGTTGGAATCCTTAGACCTGTCTAACAATTTCCTGAGTGGAAGAATTGGGTCTGAGCTAGATGGGTTGATTAGACTTAGAAGTCTGAACCTCAGCGCCAATTCGTTCAGTGGCACTCTCCCTGTAAGTTTAAGAAAGTCTCGGGCTCTTGAGGAGCTTGAGCTCTCAGCGAATCATTTCAATGGCTCTATCCCTCCAGAAATTGCAGACTATACATCCCTGATACTGATTGACCTCAGCGACAATAAGCTTAGTGGAACTGTGCCCAGCAGCGTCGGACAGCTCCAAGAGTTGAAAGTGTTGAGCCTGTCGGACAATGACCTCCATGGTTCAATCCCAGATAGCCTTTTGAACCTCAGTAAGCTCACAAAATTCTCGGCTAATCAGAACCATTTTAGCGGCAGAATCCCGCGCGTGTTGACAACATCCCTGATGAGTTTAGATCTTAGCTATAACAATTTAAGTGGGCCGATTCCATCAGAACTTTTGTCCCTGCCGAACTTATTCTACTTGGACTTGTCTTTTAATCAGCTAGAGGGTCAAATTCCTGAAGAGATATCTTCTGCCATGATCAGGTTGAGGCTAGGTAGCAATTTGCTTCACGGTGAAATCCCTCCACGCTTTCAAGGGCTTGACAAATTGACTTACCTTGAATTGGACAATAACACCTTGACAGGATTTATTCCAACAGGATTGGGTTTCTGCCGAAGTCTGGCTCTGCTGAACTTGGCCAACAATAATATCTCAGGTACCCTTCCTTTGGAGTTGGCAAGTCTCTCCAGCCTCCAGGTCCTGAAGCTTCAGTTCAATAACCTGTCAGGGCAAATCCCTGGCATGATCGGCAACTTAACGAGCTTATCCCAACTAAATATGAGCTGGAATAAGCTGACTGGACCCATCCCATCTTCCATTTCAAACTTGGTGAAACTCACAACTCTGAATCTTCAGCATAACGGTCTTAATGGGAATATCCCCAGCTTGATTGCCAATCTTAATTCACTGATAGAACTTCAACTTGGGAATAATCAACTTGTGGGTCCGATTCCTGCTATGCCACTTCAGCTGCAGATTGCCCTGAATCTCAGCAACAACCTATTCAAAGGACCAATCCCTTCCACTCTTTCTGTCCTGAACAACTTGGAAGTTTTGGACCTCTCAAATAACAAGTTCAACGGTTCGATACCTGATGAGTTGACCCATATGGCTGCCCTGACGCTGCTGGTACTTACAAATAATCAGCTCTCAGGAGTTATCCCAAAATTTGGCTCACAGGTTAAGGTAGAAAAAGATGGAAATCTGAACCTCACTTGGCCTCCCACTCCGACTGTTTATTCCCAGAAGAGGCGGAACAACATTGCTTTGCCCATCATCATATCACTAACTGCTGTTGTTTTCATTTCCATGCTTGCCATAATCCTCATCTTTTCAGTGTTGAAACGGTTTTATTGGGTTGATAATGAGCACTTTCGATCAGGGGAAGATCTCTCGCTTCCTCAGGTTGTTCAACGCACTTTATTAACCACAAATCAGCTCCACCGATCGAGCATAGACTTCAGCAAAGCAATGGAAGCAGTCGCTGACTCATCAAAGATCATCTTGAAGACTCGTTTCTCAACTTATTATGAAGCCATGATGCCATCAGGATTGTGCTACTATGTGAAGAAGTTGAACTGGAGCGACAAGATATTCCAATTGGGAAGTCATGACAAGTTTGGGCAGGAGCTCGAGGGTCTGGGGAAGCTGAACAACTCGAATATTATGACCCCCCTTGCTTATGTCTTGACTGTAGACAGAGCATATCTCTTGTATGAATATCCACAAATGGGTACCCTTTTTGATGTCTTTCATGGCC
Organism: Sonneratia caseolaris; assembly: GCA_900006705.1. Taxonomy (NCBI): domain Eukaryota; kingdom Viridiplantae; phylum Streptophyta; class Magnoliopsida; order Myrtales; family Lythraceae; genus Sonneratia; species Sonneratia caseolaris. The sequence goes on along the minus strand of CXYZ01003351.1, from coordinate 248,858 downwards.
GGTCAAATGAATTGGACTGGGCGAGTCGTTACAGCATTGCAGTTGGAGTGGCTCAGGGACTGGCTTTTCTGCACAATTGCTCCTCTGGCCCCATTCTCCTCCTCGACCTCTCGAGCAGAAGCATATTGCTTAAGTCTCTGAAGGAACCTCAGGTGGGAGATATCGAGCTTTGCAAGGTGATAGATCCGTCGAGGAGCACTGGAAGCCTCTCTACTGTTGCAGGTTCCGTGGGGTATATTCCTCCAGGTGAGTCAGCATTTTACAGGTGAAGAATTAACAACATAGTTAGCTATACTGCTTGACCGTTCATCTAGTAACTAAATTGTCTGTTTTTATCCTTTAATTGAGTGAGAACTAGTTATTGCCGTTCTCCTATAATTTTGATAAATCACATTCAATATTTCAGCACAAATTTGACTAGATTTAAGAGATGGAAGATCCACTTACAGCAGATGGCAAATCTGCATTTTCCATGTCAAATTGCTTTTACTTGTTAGGATTTTTAGCTTGTTCTCTGAAAATCTTGCTGAATAAGTTGAATGGCAATTTTTTTGTTCGGAACTTGATCAAAACAGATTTGGATTTGGCATCTGAATCATTTCTTTCTTTGCTGCTTATGTTCATCGCAGGTGAATAATAATAATTATAGTCAAAAGTAGTCCACAGCTAACAAATTTCAAAAGAAGCAAAATTTTATGTTAAATAGCTATAAAGCTCACAGGATTCACTTGTCTGATTCGTAGAGTATGCATACACCATGAGGATCACAACGGTGGGGAATGTCTACAGTTTTGGGGTCGTGCTGCTGGAACTCCTGACAGGGAAGCCAGCGGTTAGTGAGGGAACTGAGCTGGCCAAGTGGGTGTTAGTAAAATCGTTGCAGCAAGACAAGTGGGATCACATTCTTGATTTCAGCATCAGCAGAGCCTCCCCTGCTGTTCGGATCCAAATGCTTGCTGTCCTGAAGATCGCTCTGAGCTGTGTGAGCCGATCACCTGAAGCTCGGCCCAAGATGAAGAGCGTGCTCAGGATGCTCCTCAATGCAAGGTAAAGCCCGTGGAACCATCTCAAGAAGAGGTGTTGATTTCAAAGCTTGGGTCCATGTTCCATGCAAGTTAACCTGTGTGTAGAATATGTGGACGTGCGGAGCAGGATGTTAGAAAGGGGAGAAAAGAAAATCTCTCATTTAGGTTTTATACATAATTAAGCACAAAGGTAAAATGATTAGATTATAGTATCTCGTGTAGTGTACACTGCCTACATATGAATGAGTACCATGTTCTAGTTTGCTTCCCGACTAGAAGTGTTTCTGCAAGTTTTATCTACAATTGACAGTTTTTCTGTTCGTTGCCTTAAATTTTGAAGCAAGCAACTAATATATTCTCAGCAACCAAGTGGTCGGTTATGTCCCCTTTAATGAGATCTAGGATTTGAATGTTGTGGTGATGCATGATTCGGAGGGTTCCAATTNATATATTCTCAGCAACCAAGTGGTCGGTTATGTTCCCTTTAATGAGATCTAGGATTTGAATGCTGTGGTGATGCATGATTCGGAGGGTTCCAATCGGACCTATCCGCCTTGAACCTGAATTAGTTTCGAGAATCAGGTTTCAGGACAATAATTGGTGCACACTTCTAGGCAACATTACTGCTGCAAAATTGAGCTGTTGCTGACCAAGCCTGAGAGCATTTCAAAGGAGGTAACAAGTCCAGTGAAAAAGAATACAGAGAAGCCGTAGTCCGATTATTCAGACTACAACACCATGACTAGATTAAACAGACGTGTCTGGTGAAGTTACGGTAGAACACCAGAAACCCCAATGTTTGCGTCTGTTCAAAACTATGTTTCATCCTTAAGGAAGTGTGATGATCAAATGATCTGTTCGACCTCTCTACGTGTATCAACAGAGTGCCCGNTGTTTCATCCTTAAGGAAGTGTGATGATCAAATTATCTGTTCGACCTCTCTACGTGTATCAATAGACTGCCCTTGAAAGGCTGAAGCTCAAATCGAAGTGAGCAGAAGGGTGGGCGCTTAGAATGTGAGATCCTTTGGGTCCTCAATAATCTTGGCAAGAGTTTGCAGGAAAGAAGCAAGGTCAGCTCCATATATTATCCGATGGTCTGCTGTAACATTTACCTGGTGCCATTTCGACAGATTGATGAGGATATATTAATGCTTGGATCTCCCAGAAGTGACTTAAANTGAAAGGCTGAAGCTCAAATCGAAGTGAGCAGAAGGGTGGGCGCTTAGAATGTGAGATCCTTTGGGTCCTCAATAATCTTGGCAAGAGTTTGCAGGAAAGAAGCAAGGTCAGCTCCATATATTATCCGATGGTCTGCTGTAACATTTACCTGGTGCCATTTCGACAGATTGATGAGGATATATTAATGCTTGGATCTCCCAGAAGTGACTTAAAATGGCAAAAACTATATCGGTGGCAATCTTTTACCTGCATTTGATTTTTCATGGCAATTCTGCCGTCCTTGGAGGCCACGACAGTAGGCTGAGATGCCCCCACTGCCATAATTGCTCCCTGCATAGGGGTGAGTTTCCATACACATGAATATATGAAGAGAAAAATCGAGAATCATCTGGGAGGGAAAAAAAACTGAAATTAAGTTAAAAGATTTACAGTTCCAGGGGGGAGAATGGCATCAAAACGATCCACACCAAACATCCCAAGGTTTGACAATGTAAAGGTACCTAGAAGAAACATGCAAATAAGCAATGACAGTTCATCATATGTTGCCCAAAAAGCTAAGAGTTCATGTAAAAGAAAAATAATTTTAGATAGCCCTATAAATAAGCACATAGTCAAATCTTGATCAAACCCAAAAAATCTGCCTGCTTTGCTTGTTGCATTCAACAATGTGTCAATATATACAGATTTCTCTACAGCATGCTCTAATATATGGCAAGCAGGATCTTAACTTTTAGTCTCACTGTGGTTAAATGTTTCAAATTCTTCACATTCTGCAGGAACAGAAAATTATCTTGTCCCCAATAACATGCCACCAGACCATAAAATTATTTCCTTTCACTGTACTATTATAAGAAGAGAAGGAGAAGAGAATGTGGCACAAACTGCAAAGAAGAAATTAGAAAAGAAATCCACTCTATTATTTACTATGATCATAGCAATAAATCCTCCTATAGCATTTAGATTTATTCGACGGATGTAATGAAGCAAAGCAACTAAGGGGAAATACTGATGGAGTAACATATTTCATTGTATTGGCAATAGCATACAACTTCAGTAGTTACCCGTGTTGTACTCATGAGGTTGTAACTCTTTAGCACGGGCCTTATCCACCAGCTCCTTCCACTTTCTTGATAAAGAATAAATATCAACCTGAAGATAACATTACAGTAACTCGCATAAGATTCATCACTACTAGTCTTTAACACTATCAAAGAGAAAATAGAGGGAAATTAACTGTAAAACAGAAAAAAAAAACCTCATCAGCATTTTCAAGCACAGGTGTGATCAACCCTCCATCTGTTGCAACAGCAACGGCAATGTTTATACTACCGTTGTGTGTAAGGCTTTTCCCGTCTCTGCAACTAGAGTTAACAACCGGATGCTGAACCAATGAGAGAGCTGTGGCCTTTGCAAGCAATGTTGTCATTGTCACTCCCTTAGACTTAACCTACAGGATATTATACAAGCATTACAAGATAAGCAGCGTGTTCTTCTAAAAGGGAAAATCTTTTAGGAAACAATGGGTCAAGGGCCATCAACTTCAAATGAGAAGGCATAACATTGACCACAGGTAAAGTTCTGGAAAAAAAACTCAAATTTCATTCTTCTCTACTATCACAATAAAAGCTACATGTGTATTATGAATGTAAAGGGAAAGAGTCTAATAATTAAAAGGTCAAATCTAGCCAATCATCAAACACAGATTTAAACTAAAATGCTTGCTTGCTTGCTGTTTATTGTAAACCTCAAGGATAAGAAATATAGATATTTGATTTTACAAGTCATTGCCCTATGATATATTCATGATTGACATCTAATTCTCTTCCCAGAATTTTGCCTCCTGTTGCTGTACGTTGTTAAGCGTAACACTGATAGTGGGCATAAACACCCAGTGAAAATGACTTGACACTAGAGCTTCCCATTTGATCTAGCGTATAACTGCATCCAAAAGCAGCAGATGTCATGCTATCAATGAATTTTTTCGAATGACCAGTGAATGCGACATTTGGTATCCTGCAAAGAATTATGTTCACTGGCGGCTGAAGGTCCACTATCCTAGCCATTTTCATGAATTAGTAGACATTGTACTGCAGTGACTCCTCGAAACTACAGATTTAAGCGATTCTTGTATAGAGAGGCTAACAACTCCAGGATGCTTTACCTTCTTGTACAGGGCATCAAGAGCATCTGTAGTGATAGTGTACCCAACTCTAAAAGTAGGCACACTCAAACTGTCCACCATATTCCTGCACACAGCACCCTGCATTGTCGTGAAGGGCACCACCGTCCCCAGTTCAACTGCCGCTGCTAGAGGGGGCACTGCACGCTTCTCAGGTTTTGGAGCTGCTGCCACCGCCAAATCTGCTGCTGAAGCCTCGACGTCCCTAGCCACAATCCTCCCATTTGGACCACTTCCCACAATCATCTCCAGCTCCACCTTCAAATCCTTGGCCAATTTCTTCGCATATGGGGAGGCCACTATCCGCTGCCCTCCCTCAGAGGCCGGATGCACGACCAGCGCAGCAGTAGGTGGAGCAGTTGTAGCTGGCGCAGGTGAAAGGGCGGGACCTGCACTCTCTGGACCTGTTTCCTCAACCGCCGGAGCAGCAGATTGCTTGAAAGATGGCTGCCCAGTGGCCTTCGACCTGGCCTCAGCGATCTCCTCCTCGGACTCAGCCAAGAGGGCTATTGCGGATCCGACGGCGGCGACCCCACCCTCATCGACCATGATTGCAGCTAAATAGCCGTCATAGAAGGTCTCGACGTCCATGTCAGCTTTGTCAGACTCGACCACGACAACGCTCTCGCCCTTCGAGAGCCTGTCGCCCTCGGATTTGACCCAAGAAACGATCTTTCCCTCCGTCATTGTGGAGCTGAGCGCCGGCATGAAGACCTCCCGGATCTTGGCCTGAACAGGGTGGGTGGACACTCTCCCGGCAAGGTGGCCAATGACTCTGCGAGACCGGAGGGCCGGCGAGGTGGGTATGAAGGTGGTCTTGAGAAGGTGAGCCATTGGGAAAGCAGACGGATTAGCGGGGAGACAGTCGCGGGAACCTGAGGGATGAAGAAGAAGCTGAAACTGAATGGGCTGAGACAGGGAGAGTTTGTCCATGCAAAAGAGCTTAAAGCTGGAGGAGAAGGCAGACCACATCGTAGACATCGAAGATGTGGGGACGCAGGTCCCAACGACCTTACCGAAGATTACCAACCAAGTTTAACTCTTAATCAATAATTAATTAATTACCATGAATAAATAATATCTAATATTTATAAGCCATATTAAATTGTACACTTACAACCAACGTGTAATATTTATCNAATAATATCTAATATTTATAAGCCATATTAAATCGTACACTTACAATCAACGTGTAGTATTTATGGAATATGATAAACTCATTAGCATCAGGATTGGGCCGGCAAATGCATCAAACCATCTCCCGGTTTTTAAGTTTTCCGTAATCAAACCGGACGGTTCAACAGTGTACACGTGGTCGGAGATTGGAGATCGCAGCGAAGTAGAAGGAACCGGAAAAGCTATTGCTTCGAGCTCGGCGACGGAGGCGAGCTTCTGAGATGGTGGAAATTGCGGCGGCAGCGTACTCCCATGCCCTGATAAGTCGGAGACCGATTCTGCATCCAGCTTCTTTGCTCTCTCGCAAGTCTCAGAAAGTCGGGAGCTTGGGCATTTCAACGGAGAAGGAAAGATGGAGGGTCGGGGCTCCTCTTGCATTTGCATTTTCTACTGAGGCATTTAGTCAAACGGGTTCCGTGCGACCTTTGTTAAGAAGTGAACTTGATGGTAGCAGGAGAGAGAAGGCGCGCACCAAGAGGAGGGTCTTCTTCTTGGACGCGAATCCTCTCTGTTATGAAGGAAGCAGCCCAAGCTTACGTCATTTCGGTCACTGGGTTTCCATCTTTTTGTCTCAAGTTAGTCATTCCGACCCTGTGATTGCTGTAAGTCACTCTCTATCTTCCCATTAATTTCATTGCGTATCAGAGTTGTAGCTAGATTTTTCGACTGATTGCTGGAATTCTTTTCCTCTAATCCAGGGTTGCTTCATCGGTTGTAATCACAGTTTATATTGGAAATAGGAGTTTTACCGAGGAAGTTATCCATCTATTTTTTTCTCTGCTTGTTTTACTTCTGAAGAGTAGCAAGATTACCATACTGTGACTTAATTCTTAAGTACTTAACATTTATCCTTTTTTTTGGCTGAAAAACTTAATATTCAGCAAAAGTTGTGATCTTGAAGGTATTTGATGGGGAGAGGGGCAGTGAGCATCGTCAACAGTTACTGCCTTCATATAAAGCACATAGAAAGAAATACTCGAGATATATTTCCCCTTCAAGAAAGACTGCATCGTCTCGATTTGGAAGATCCACACAAGTCATCAGAGATTTTCTGAAGAAGTGTAATGTGCCGGTCAGTTTGCCTTATGTCATCTCCGCCTTTCATTCAACCGGTTGTTGACAATCTTCCGGTACTTTTTAGACAGTCTCTGTTTGTCAATGTTATGAATTTGACTGTCTGAGAATTTGCATGGGGATGTTCCATGTCCAATCCACATCTGTTGCTGTGCTTACTTATGCAACAAATATCCATATGAATTGCATCCTGCTCATTCCACTGCTTTGGCCCCTTGTTACTAGCATTATGCAGGACTTAAGAGTATAATTCTTGTAGATTCGTTGCACGATTAAAGGTTGGGTCTACTCTCCAGCCTGCACTACCATGTAAATAAAGAAAAAGGTGGAAGTGATGTAAGGAACTTTCTCAAAAGCAACTTCATTCTGTCTGGTCAATCCTGCATACCACAAGTTAGCTAAAATTTTTCTCTTTTGTTTTTAGTCATTTCACATTTGTAGGAGGTGTTATGTGAGTTAACAACTTGCAATCCACTTCTTCTCCGGGCTTTTAAATCTGGATTATCTACCAGCTGTGCTTGATACTTTCTGGTTGCAGTCCATGAGAATGATATTGCCCTGTTAATGATTAGATGAACTATTCATCCAGTAATATCGGACTGCAGACGTGTTGGTTAGTAGCAACAAAGAAAGGTTATACTCCACCAGTTGCTGACGAAATGGAATTTTTAGGTAATTCAAGTTGAGGGCCATGAGGCAGATGATGTTATAGCTACTCTTGTTGATCAAGTTCTGGTGAAGGGATACCGAGTGGTCATTGCATCTCCTGATAAAGATTTCAAACAGCTGATTTCTGAAGATGTTCAGATTGTGATGCCTGTGCCTGAGTTAGGACGGTGGTCATTTTACACCCTAAAGCATTATGTCGCTCAATACAATTGTGACCCATGTTCTGATTTAAGCCTCAGTAAGTATTTGCAGCACCTTTTTTTCTCAGGATATGGCTGTATCATGAGCTGTTGCATGTTAATATTTCTCCAAAGTTAATAACATCATTATTTTCCTCGGCAGAAGCCCCCTTTCACAGAATATGACCTTGATTCTGCAGGATGCATCTTGGGTGATGAGGTTGATGGAGTTCCAGGCCTTCAACATTTGGCTCCTGCCTTTGGTCGAAAAACTGCCATTAAGCTCTTGAAGAAGCATGGTTCACTCGAGAGTTTACTGAATGCAGCTGCAGTCCGTACTGTGGGCAAACAGTATGCACAAGAAGCACTTACAAAACATGCTGAGCACTTGCGAAGGAATTACGAAGTTCTTGCACTTAAGAGGTAGCCTTTTTCCTTGTTTCTCCTTGTTTTGTGGGGGTGTATATCATACTTCTCAATATCATTACACGTGCCCAGGGATGTGAATGTTGCTCTTCAGGAGGATTTATTGGTGGAGAGGAATAAGTGCAATGATTCTATGGCTTTGACTGACTTATTCAAGTTTCTTCAAGACATAGAGTAGATCTCTCACCAAAGCAGATCTTACGCTTGTTGTGGTTTGAACACTAAAAGTAAGTTCCTATGACCTCTTCAAAGAGAACAGCAAGATTGCATGGTGTCAATTTGATGAAATGCTACCTTAATTCCCATTTCCCACTTTTTTTTTGTTTTTCAGCTTAGCTTTCTCAGATGTGAGTGCATTCAAGAGCCGAGCATCGCACTTATGGTGAACAGCTATTCAATGTTGCCTCTAAATTATACTACCTTTTGCCCTGTCTAGTTAGGTTGTATATTCTAGATAGAAGGTACACAAGTTCCTTGTCATTTTACCTTTCTTCTGCACTTATCCTCGCTCTGGAAACACCTAAAAATGTTATTGCCGAAGGACAGGATCCTGTTAGGCACTAAACGAGGAAGCTCTTACCGTGCCCGTCAGTTCGGAAGCTTTTTCCCTCAGTTTTACCATTTCTGTCTAGCTGTCAACTTCTTCCAGGTAACTCCAGTCCTTGTCTCTTGACCAACAATCATGCCAAGACAATGATGCCTTTCACAAATTTTCTTTATTGGTCTGGTTTTTCACTGGCCCAAAAAGATATGATAAAGGAGGACCATGAAATGTGAAGGTCAAATCTCAGGAACGAAGTATCCGGGGGTATATACTTGTCATATTGTCCAGACTAATGACTGACTAAAACGGCCAGGAAAATAACAAGACAAGAACATAGGAAGAAAAAGGCAAAGAAAATATGAACAATATGTTCTTCTAAGCGACGGGATGAAGTAGAGACTCCGTGGTCAATCAATTAGTCTTCAGTATCCGCCGCCTTGGAGCAAGAAGTGAGCCATGAGAGAGCTGATGAACGCTGTGACGCTGGCAGGTTCCACCCTCCAAACATATGATCGAGCTTTCAGTTTACCGACGACACTGTCAGGTGTCTATATGTGGACTATTGTTTTATAAACATAAAAAAAGGACAGAATTTACAGATGTTGGGAATTTCATCAGGCTTGTTCTTAGTTTTAACTAATAATAATCAACGTCCAACCTTCCTCCTGCAGAAGCCCATTGAGAAGCCCAAGCGAAAGCCCTGCAGAAGATTTAAAACCATGGGAGTTTTTAGTGCATAGCTTCTAGTATTGAAATGTGCTGTTAGATCTCTTCTGATCGTTCTCGCCTTGGGCCGGCTCCGGTGCCAGAGGAGCATGTTATGGGATGCTGTAATTCGTCTGCATCATTAGCAGTTCATGCAGATGAATGCATGAATGGAATTGGAGGGAGGGAATGAGAATGTGGATGTGTATATCACCGTGAGGGGGAAATTCCCATGACCGAGAAGATGGCGAGGGTTTGATACTTGATGTGCCTCGTTTTAGTAAGTCAATTGGAACATCACCCATCTGTTGGGTTCCTGGTTGCTTAATAGCTACCGTCAGACAAATTTTTTTTTTTAAAGATGATATGTTCCTATGATTTATTATTGTTTTTCTTAATATAATAAGGGGTAAGGAAATTGGGAATAAGGGGCTTGCTGGATAAGAAAATAGCTACTGTTTTATCATATCAGCTACATAGACAGTTGCAGGATTCAACAAGCTACAATTTCGCCATAGCAGAGCTCTGAGAGGGGAAGGATAAAGGTTAACGGTCACGGGGTCGGGTCACTTCTTCCTCCGGCTGTCTTGGCCGATGGGGTGGTGGTGACGGCATCGTTGGCTGGAGAGGGGAGCAACGTCATCGCCAGGAGTCCACTGGCAGCGGCAGCCACTGCACCCACCACGAAGGCCGGCAGGTTTCCTCCTCCGAACAGCGCATCCCAGGGTCCGCTAATCACCGATATCAGCATCTACGATGTCAACATCCACACGGTAGCTCAGATGTCCAGTTCTTAACATCGATATCTTTTGACACGCAGGTGAAGGGCAAGGCTATATTTATCAGTGTTTGGAATTTAGGGTTTCTTTCCTGCAAATCCATGCATGCATTCATGCCTGAGTGCAAGTAAAATCTATGACTGGAAGGAAGTACCCACCTGGGGAATGACAATCGCAAGGTTCAAAACTCCAAGAGAAAGTCCTGAAAAAAACAAAAAAGAGTCATGTTCGCGCATAATTAATTAATTATTATTACGTTTGTTTATTNGAGAAAGTCCTGAAAAAAACAAAAAAGAGTCATATTCGCGCATATTTAATTAATTATTATTACGTTTGTTTATGTAGTAATTAACTGTTAATTATTGATTAATTAAATGTCACAAACCTTGGCCAGCGCCAGAGGAGTTGGAGAATATGGACGCCAGAGCGAAGGGGATACTGAAAGTCACCGCCATGGGTATCCCCAGCACTGCGAAGAGGGTCAGCGCACCGGCCTGGATGCCGCCAGGAGGGCGAAGCGGCTCAGTGCTGCCTGCCTGGAACCGGCGGGTGGACTCGGCCAGCTTGGTGATGAGCACCGTCAGGCCCAAGCAGATGGCCAGCAGGAAGTTGACGCAGCCCCAGAGCCGGTTGACGCTGCCAGCCCCACGCGCCAGCAGCTCCACCGCAAGGGACATGACGCCCAGAACCACCGAGTTGAGCATCAGGCCCAGCGACCCGGCACGGACGCCTGCGGCGTAGGCTCCACCCTCCCCGACCTTCCCGCCGTACACCTCCCGCCCCATCCAGTCGGTGTCGAAGAGGAGGAAGGGGAACCAGGCGATCCAGTTGAGACACGTCACCAGGAGCAGGGTCCACATCGGACGCTTCAGGCTGCGGAGCGCACCAAACATTTCCCCGAAGAAGGGCACCGACACTAGCTTCTTGACAGGAGATGGTGATGAATATCCGGTACTGTTTACCCCATCCAGTTCCTCGATCACGATCTCTGGCGTGGTGGCTGCTGTTGGGGCTGCGGCGGCTTTAGGATCATCTGCGTCTACGACGGGGTTCTCGTTCTCGGGGACGGTGGAGAGGGCAATGGTGGTGAGAGAAAGGAGGAGGGCGATGGAGAGGAAGAAGCAGGACTTGAGGTTGGCACAGTAGAGGTCGCAGGCTCTGGTTCTGGTGAAGGGGAAGAGGCGATAAAGGTGAGTGTACGACCCGGCCGCAAAACCCAGCACGTTCCCCACAGCCATGAAGAAGCTGTAGAATGAGTTGGCGGTTCGGGTCTTCCTCTGGTCGGCAGCCGCCAGGTCCGCCAGCAGCGCCCGGCAAGGACCCTGCATGTTAATTTTGCATAGTTCAACTCGATTTATTTTCTGATTGCCCGGTTATTAAAATAATTAATGCAGTAATTAAGTGGATATATTAGTATCTAACTACGTCAACTTCTTCATGTATACAAAAAGAATTCATCTTAGACTCTTCATGCAGGATGCAATGATCGAATCCTCCCAAGTTTTTGATAAAATTCTACGGTAGAGATGGCGAAAATTAATAAGTTTTGGAGCAGCAGGTTATCTGAAGGAGCTTATTAACATCCATGGAGGTTACAAGGACGACGGCTGACGATAGCATGCATGTAATTGGTTGATTGTTAGTGATACGATATGTTACGACATTACCTGTAACATGTTGTTGGCGACATCGAGAATCCAAAAGCCGACAACGAAGACAGCGATGGCGCGGGGCTTGGGCGTGCGGTCGTGGGGGTCGCCGAAGAGGTGGCCGAGGTCAGCGGCAAAGCCGATGAGGAAGACGGCGGTGGCGACGAGGGCGGAGCCGGCGGCGATGAAGGGGCGGCGGCGGCCGAAGCGGGAGGTGCAGCGGTCGCTGTGGTAGCCGACGATGGGCTGGACGAGCATGCCGGAGACGGGGCCGCAGAGCCAGATGAAAGCGGCCCAGGTGTGGGGAATGCCAAGGAGCTGGACGTAGGGGGTGAGGAGGGAAAGCTGGAGAGCCCACCCGAACTGGATGCCGGCGGCTATGGCGGCCACGGTAACGATCTTCCTCTGCGGGCTGGGGGTGGGTTTTGGCGAAGAAGAAGAAGGAGAAGACTGCTTGGCTGCTTCAACCTCCATTAAAACTGATATTCTAACGTATCTTTGTGTAGTCTCTCTCTCTCTCTCTCTTTCTCTCTCTTTCTCTATGCTCTCTAACTACAATCGTTGACTGAAGAGGACACGTAACTGGATTGTCTGTGTAGGACTAATGTTGCAAGGGAAGATCGTCTCCATATATAGTGAAGAGAGGAGAGTAGTGTAGAGTTGGTTGCACTGCATCTGCATGCATGCAACTGGCAATTGGATTAATAAGGTGAGTGAGTGTGTCTGTGAGAGAGAGAGAGAGAGAGAGAGAGAGAGAGTCGACCTTATCCACAAGTGAAGTAGAGAGCGAGAGAGAGAGGCGGTGATGCAAGGTTGACCATGGGGGCCGGTGCGCAGTTCAAAATGTTTTTGCCAGGTATCGACTCTTGGCTACCTCCTCCATTTATTACTATTCAATTTCAATTTGACACCTCTGCTTCTTTTTTTCTCCTCTTTTTTTTTTCCCTGCAGGAGAGAGTCTCTCTGAGATAATTTTTTTTCCTTTTTTGCTCAATTTCTGTGCTATGTTTTAATGTTACTGTACTGGTTTTCGGTGAATGTAAATGTAATGCATTGGGAGTGTGGCGGATGGGAATTGAGAAGCTGACCAGAGAGAGTTGGAAGTTTAAATCATTGAGAAGAAGATGAACCTTATCCAGATCCAGTCTTTGTGGTATCATATCATATGATATGGCAGCGAGTTCTGCAGTTATAGGCTTTAGCTGTTGAGCTAAGCAAGAGGAAAAGACCAATGAGCTAGCTGAACAGTGAGCAAGCCCCAAAAGCTGATCAGTTGTACACTAATTAACTTCAGGGGGGAGAGAGAGGAAGACATTCCTTGGTGGTGGGTTGGCCGGTCGGTCCGGCCAAGTCCGGCTAATCGTTATCCAATTCTTCTTTTCACTAGTAAGACCAGACAATTTGCTGGACGTTGGGTGGCCAAGCTTTTCCAGACGGTTTTTACCCCAGCAAGAAGAAGCAGCAGCGTTCCTCGTGGTGACTCTACGATAAATAAATAGTTTTGATCTCTCTCTCTCTCTCTCTCCATCTCTTTGTACTGTTGTGAGTCAATTTCCTCAACTAACTCTCCCTCTGAGTAGACCTGCCCTACCCTCTCATCTTCAGTTACAGTTCGTGCGAGAGAATCACCGGGCAACTCTCTTGAACTTTTGACACGGCTCTGGTACTGGCGCTGTGACAGTAAGGAAAATCAGAGACAAACGGCTCCCAGATGGAAGTATTAGTAATGCGGGAGGTGCTGTGTAAGGATCATCACACGAGAGCTGGGAGACAAACATCAGCATATGAATTACGAGGAGGATGACGAAGAGAGACACCAGTTCGAAACATCTCCATCCTCCGAGTTCTAAACATGGTTGTGCAGTCGATCTGTCCCAAAGTGGACAATGTCACCAGTGAGGGTTCTCTGCTCTGTGTCGTGGACTATGCAGTATGTTCCAGCCATTCCTTTAGCTGAACCGGGAAATATATGATTTCTCAGCCGACAAGGGTGAGTTGACCTGACTGACCTCCGTCTGCTGCCTCCCCCAAATGGGTTGGGGCTGGGAGATCATTGACTTGGATGTCTGGCCTAGACTTGGAGGTACGTGACGTAATATTTTTGAAAATATCATACGACGACCGTGTCTGTTGGAACTTTCATGGTCAGACCAGTCGGGGGTGCATGATATGCGGAACTGACATGAGCAAGAGCCATAATACAGCTTTTAGTCAAATTTGATGGCTTTATCCCGTGAACCTGTTACCAACTTCATTAGAATTTGTCAATTGTTTATGCATGACCTAATTGTCTAACTAAAAAAAAAAAAGGAGCTAACTTTCGGGGACAGATTCTGTTAAATGAGTTAGTCCGGTTCGGTTCAAAATGAGCTCGAAATTATTTGACTTAATTACGGTTTGTTCTGTTAAATATAATATATCAATTTAAACGGTGAACTACGATTCATTCTCTTTTTTTTTTCAAGAAAATTTTAAATGGAACCGATAAAAAATTGACTATCGATTGAAAGATTTTTGGCCGTCTTGACTAGTTCGGAACAGTTTCCAAACGGCTCTAAACTAGTTCAATGAGNCAATCGATTAAAAGATTTTTGGCAGTCTTGACTAGTTCGGGACGGTTTCCAAACGGCTCTAAACTAGTTCAATGAGAAAATATGGTAGGCCAATTTCGGTTTAACGAATCTATTTTTTGAACTAGGCATGTAATTATCCCTTAACCCAATAAGAATAGTTATGCATCAGTTTGAGGATGGTTTGGATCGATTCCAGATCAAACCGACCGGTTTAACATATCTACGTATGGCTTACGTCACTTTTGCTGAATTTCAGACAGCAAAGATACTGGTCATGAAAGCGTATTTTCCTCCTCGTCATACATCACCTAAAACGAAGATTCGCAGAAAGATGATCAATTTTCAAGCCTTCCCCATGGCCTATTCGAAGTTACTGAACAAAAAGAAGAAAAATGATACCGCGTTATTGTTGGCTTGTTGCTCCTTATGAGAACAATGGGCAAACTATGGCAGGCTGATGAGTACGAACGAATCATGTTCTGGGCACAAATTAGCGAATAGATCGAATCTTTGGTCGATCCTGCAGAGCAAAAGCACGTACTTTAGGACCATCAAAGTGAAGTTTAATTTGAATTCTGATGCTACGAGTACTGTAGTTGCATCTGCAGTAATTGAATGGGTCAAAAGAAGAGGAGGAAGGGGCCGGAAAGAAAGATGGAAAAAGAAGACGACGACATCGGCGGCGGCGGCGACGACGACGAAGATATAGTAGTAGGATTGGAGGAAGAAGACTTCGTGGGCTTACTTACAACTGAGTCCCTCCAATTTCTAAATAAACTCCCCTTTCTTTCCGTTCTGTTGCAACAGAGTCGATTCCTACTTCATTTCTATACAATCAAGTCCCTAAACCATGGCATTATCGGCAAACACAAGCACCGAGAGCCAAGTTTCCTCAAGTCAGGGAATAAGCAAGCGGCCAGAAGACTCATTGAGTATTGGGTTCTAATCTCAGCTTCACAAGCCTGCAAGACCCTATCAGGGGTGTGGTGTGGACCGCTCTCTTGAGAGCTCAGAGGGACTGTGAGAAGGGGCCGGTGTAGAGTTGGCAGCGGTGGCTGGGGGCTCAGCCATGGGCGACAGATGAGCGGATGTCGTAACAGCCACCTAGATCAGCGGTCGTTAGAAGCACCTTCAGCAGCATGTTTAATGATCTTCAATAAATCATCTTCTTTCTTTGATTTTTGGGTCAAAGCGTGATCGAGTAATTAATGGCTAAAACTACTAATAGGATTTGGTCCTAATTTTACGGCGCATCTCCAGTTAAGAGAAGGAACTCATGAGTCAGACATATCCTTAGTGCCACTGCGATTCTCTGTTTTGTCTATTTAATCTGTATTTTCATCAGCTTTCCTTTCCTTAACAGGCGCGGCCTGGTGGTTTCCCATTGTATGCATTCCCATCTATTCTGTAGATTCAAATGACTCCGATCAATTCCTCCCAAAAGAGTCATGCTTTCCTCCTATGGGCCAAGTGGTACAGGGACTGACTGAGAAAACTACAGGCACTGTGGAGTCTTTTCGTTCAAGGTTGAATGACTGAGATGACTTGCTGGATCAAATGCTTAGACAGGACAGGGGAAAGAAAGGCCGCCATGACTGAAAGTAGACTTGATGAATTATTTGATGTAAATGGTCCTTAGGGACCGAGACACAGTCTCTGTTTTTTTTCAATTTAACTTCGTCTTCCATTGGCTTCATTTTTCTCCCTCCCCAGAGGACAGGAAATCATCCATGGAACCTCATCTTCAGCTCCGTCCCTCACTATGCATCGTCATCATCATTGCCACCACTTCCCTTGGTCTCTCGGCCACTGCACTGGATATTCCACCTGGCTCTTTTCTTAGAGCCTCAGAGCCAAACCGATACTGGAGTTCGCCCGATTCCGTTTTCTCTCTCCACTTCATCCCAACAGAGCCCGCCACCTCGCCATCCTCATTCACCGCCTCCATCACCTACGGCAGCGTCCCTCTCTGGTCTGCCGGTAATGGCGCCTCTGTTGACGCTGGCGGTTCCCTCCAGTTCCTCCACTCCGGCAACCTCCTCCTTGTGAACAGTTCTAACTTCACCGTCTGGGAGTCCGGCACCGCCGGCCGTGGCGTATCCTCTGCCGCCATTGACGACATGGGCAACTTCAGCCTGAAAAATGGGAGCTTTTCGGTCTGGTCCACCTTCGAGAACCCCACTGATACTGTCCTCTACAGGCAAAACTTCTCAGTGGGGACTGTACTTAAAAATGGGGCGTACTCTTTTTCTTTGCAAAGGACCGGTAATCTTACCCTCCATTGGAACAATTCTGTGGTGTACTGGAACAGGGGCCTGAACTCATCTGTTGATTCTAACCCATGGAAGAACAATGTCCAAGGCGTTCCAAATTTGAACTTCTCCGTAAATCTCGTCTCACCAGTTCTAACGCTTGAGCAGACCGGGATTCTTTCAATTTCTGACCGGATGCTCCCTTCTCGAGCGATAATGGCTTACAGCAATGACTTTGGTAATTCCAATGACATGCTGAGGTTCTTGAAGCTTGATGGTGATGGTAATCTGAGGATCTACAGCTCCTCTAGAGGGGGTGGAGCCACAACGTCGGGATGGGCTGCTATTCAAGACCAATGCCTAGTGTTTGGTTACTGTGGGAATATGGGAATTTGCTATTACAATGACGATTCTAGCCCCGCCTGTGGCTGTCCTTCCGAGAATTTCGAGCCGGTGGACCAGAGAGATGGAAGAAAAGGGTGCAGGAGGAAGGTTGAGGTCGAAGATTGTCCCGGAAACTCAACTTTGCTAGAGCTCAGAAACACCCGGTTCTTGGATCTTTCAGAATCTTTCATAGCAAACGCTTCTGCTTGCAGGTCCAAGTGCCTTCAGAGCGGTTCTTGTGCTCTGTCGACGTTTATGTCTGATGGCACCGCCACCTGTTACTCGAAGAAGGCAACTGAAGTTTCTGGAGGATTTCAGGCTCCGACAGTCCCAAGCACATCGTTTGTCAAGGTGTGTGCACCCGCGCTTCCAAATTCATTAATCCACACAAAAAATGATGGAACTAGTAAAGATTCAAGGTCCAATATGTGGATGCTATCGGTTATTATATTTGTGACAGCCATCACGGCAATAGTTTGTCAGTGCGGTCTGTGGTGGTGGTGTGCCAGAAGGAACCCCGGAGCTTGGGGCCTCTTGGAGTCGGGGTCATCTCGCTACATTCTCCGAGAATATGTTTCTGGCACTCCCATACAGTTCTCCTACAAGGAATTGCAACGAGTAACACGGGGTTTTGTGGATATGCTCGGAGTTGGTGCATTTGGTTCTGTTTACAGAGGGACACTTCCCAACGGGACCGTTGCTGCTGTTAAGCAACTCGGAGGAATTGGGATGGTGGGTGTGAGAGATTTTCGGGCTGGGGTTGCAACCATTTGTAGCACCCACCATCTGAATTTGATTAGGGCGATTGGTTATTGCTCTGAGCGGTCTCACAGGTTTTTGGTCTACGAGTTCATGAAAAAAGGGTCTCTCGATAGGTCCCTTTTCGGAGCAGAGGACGAAAGGTTACTGGACTGGGCTCAACGGTTCAAGATTGCTCTGGGAACTGCGCGAGGGATGCAGTACCTCCATGAAGAATGTCAACATAGTACCATTCACTACAATCTAAGGCCTGAGAACATTCTATTGGACGAGGATTTCAGCGCAAAGGTTTCAGATTTCGGGATTTTAAGGCTCGCAAGTGGTAGTCCTGGTGGAAATATGCGTGGTGCCTTGTCGACCCTTCGAGACCCTCAAGGATATTTAGCACCGGAATGGCTCCTGGGTCTCCCGATAACTTCCAAATCGGATGTTTACAGTTTCGGGATAGTTTTACTGGAGATAGTAAGCGGCAGGAGAAGTTTTGACGTCTCCGCAGAAACACAGGGGGTGAAATTCTCTTCGTGGGCACGTCAAGAGCTAGAGAAGGGTAATGTCCAAGCCATTTTGGATGAGAAGATTCGAGGCCGAGAGGTCAACTTTGATGAGGTGAAGAGGCTTCTCGAGGTGAGCTTCTGGTGCACACAGGATATACCGTCTCATAGACCGAGGATGGGGAAGGTTGTGCAGATGCTCGAAGGAGTCATCAAGGTTGGGAAGCCACCAGCTCCCGGACACCGCACTCAGATCTCATCTGACTTTGTATCTATCACACACAGGGACTGAAATGTCTAGAAGGGACAGTGAATAAGGGATTGATTGGGATGTAATAAAGAATAAGCGAGCTGGGTTGTCGTAATAATACATAGGAAGTTTAGGTAGGTAATTTGCAAGGTGAAATCAGGTGGTTGGATCTCTGTTGTAAAGCGCGACTCCTGGCCTATATATGAGGGAAGGAGCAGCATATGTACTGTGTAGTCAGGCCATATTACTCTGTGATTCTCTGCTCTCTATATGCTACTGAAACCAGCTCTCATCAACCTCTTCCCTTCTTATCTGCATTCAGCCAGGGCAAATCGACCGTGCTCGGTCTCACCGAATGCTCATCTGTCACCTCCGCCCTTTGTTTTCTTCTCAACAATGAGGCATTGCAGAGTTTTTCTATCACCTGACAATCACCCGTCCCCGCTCTCGAGAGAAAGCTTGGGCCACATTGCCAATTGCCAAGGAAGAAGGTGCACCGTTGAACGCGCCTCAAATCAAGCCGGAAACCCGGGGTGAATATTGTCAATCTTGCTCCTCCTCTTGTGATTGGCTGCAAATATGTCTTACCGGAAGGCGTGTGAGACTACTGACCGGTTGCATGGTCTTTGCCTATGATGGTCTCCACGTGGCGGCAACCCATTTGACAGCTCAGTCTGAAATTTGATTTTCTTCATAAAAGAGGTTGATAATTAATTTTTTTTAAAAAAAATTCTTGATAACTAAAAAAATTTGAAATTTATTTAATTAGTAAGATATCTTCTCCACTTCCACAGGCGCAGCACTCTTCTTCCGTCTTCCCCCGTTAAATAGTCCATATCTCGGCAATCTCAAAGTCTCCATCATTTGACTTCCGCGTCATAATCGACTGGAAGAGAGAGAGAGAGAGAGAGAGAGAGAGAGAGAGAGAGAGAGAGAGGAGGTAAGTTATCGATGCTTATTACTCGAATCCCAGGCCTCAACTATTTTAGCAGCTTTCAGCTATAATTGGGTATTCATTGATGGCCACGAGCCGCGCTAAAGCCTAATTACCTTTCGCCCAGGTCTCCTGTCAATTTCGCTTGTTCATTTTGCTGAGTCTGATGGATGTGTAAGCGAAAAAGGGCAGTCTTTGTTGATCATTTCCGTGGTGGGTGTTGGAATTTCCGCGTCTTATATCGAACTCTGATCTTCACAGGGTTAATTGTTGAACAGAGACAGGGTACTGCTAGTCTTTCTATTATTAGGGTTATTGTGGCTTGAGATTGGAGATTGCGGTGCCATAACCCCTTCAAAGTTCAGCTGGGTCACGGTGTTCCAGAATCTAAATTCCAAGTTCTATGCTTTTGGTAAATTCATTGAGTTTAGATTCATGGTCCATGCGGGTATAAAAGTAGTCGTTTTACCTTCTGTGAGTGCATTATCCACGGGAAATATGTTGCTACTACTCTCCCGACCAATATAGGCCCCATGGAACACTCGTTTTCATGAGTACAGCCGAGTAATTATTTGGATTCNAATCTCCCGACCAATTTAGGCCCCATGGAACACTCGTTCTCATGAGTACAGCCGAGTAATTATTTGGATTCTTCAGAGTTTCACAGAGTGGCTTTGGGCATCTTCAATCCATTTCTTTGGTGATTTGTATGGGCTAGATGGCCTTCTCTTGATGCATTGAGCTATAAATAATGTCTATCGTAAAATTTGCTCATTAGCCAGGACAATGGCATGCCACTGGCAGATCCAATTGACAATTGCACTTACATCTCTTGCCAGAAATTTGATGCTGAATTTAGGCATTATAGGAGGAGAATATGGATGTACATTTTCTGTAAGTAGGTATCATATTTAAAATCAACCATTATTTACGTGGATTGAGTTAAATTAATTCGCTCAAATTCAACAGTGAAGTCAAACTGGGGCATGGATGTGCGTTTTGGAACAGTTGGTGCTTAATTGTATTATATTCGTGATCCTCAGGAGCATCAGTCATTCTATTTCTTAACCAAAGTGAACATCACAGCTTGATTGTCTTTATAAATCATGCATGTGATGAATGTACAGGAGAAGGATGTGTGGACGAGCGATTTGTTCTCAGCTTATTGTCCAGATAACAGGAAATTAATATTGCTGTGCTGAGAATATTTCAATCTCCATATTCCGCTGTTTCAGCTGTATTAGCAGCAAATTTTCCCTGCTAAAGTTTGCTTTGTGATTTCTGTTAACTAATATGCGATCAGCCCATATACAATAGCTTGCAATTTTCTCCTTCCGTATCTAACTCACTGCTTGGAACATATTATTTTGTCTTCTCATAAGCTTGGGTTCCTCTTCTTGTCAATATACGCTATTCAGTGCTCCAAAATCATTGAAAGCCCTAAGTCCCTTTTGAGCTGATTAGCATTCTATTTTCCTCTCTTTTCTATCGTCAGCTGATCCTTTTGTTGTTGGCCATTGCTGGAGCACCAAACAATGAGTCTGGCATGCCTCGTGTGCCACGGCACTGAGAGCTCATCACATTCTTTTAGGAGCTACTCTGTCTCGAGCTCGGACAATGAAGAAAGATGTTCTACCGTTACCAACTGTTTGACCAGGAGGCATTCTCTTCCTCTTCCCCCACCAAGATCTTCTGCAGTAGCTTCATCAAAGGTGACACCTCTACCTACGATAGCAAGTGGTAATGGGCTTAACAGCACTACGCCGAGGCTTGTCCGGAGCCATGCAGTGAGAAGGGACCTCGTGAGAGACTGGAACTTTGATGAAGTTGTGATGGAACACTAGAGCTTGGAGCTCTTTCCTTGGAATTTTGTCTTAGTGCTGATCTTAATTTTATTTCCACTTCGTAATGTTTGTATAGAAGGGTATGGACATCTGTTAGGCTGTAAGCAATGTGCCAAAAGGAAAATGTTGAGACTCTTTCTGCTCAATCTCCTTCTGCCAATGATTCCCTGACTATACCGGAGTATAGAAGTGATTTAATAATTAATATTGATTAATTCATGATGTGAACGAGTCGCTCTTGAAAAATTCAACTTAATGCTATCCACTCTCACACCAACATATCTTGCTACAATTTAAGTTGGTTAACAGGAATTGCTGTTTTCTCCTCATCAAAGCGTGGGGGATGACTGGTTCTCATCGGGAATTTCGATCATCTAATCAACATTTCTAGTCCTTAGACTGATTCTAGTTCCGTTGATGAGAGATTGGAGTTTGGAGCAATCAGACGTACCCTCTTGATTCCAGTTTTAGATCATACTCATCCAAGGCTCCCCAGCTGCTCAGTACTCTGTTACACAAAAACCCAGTTCCTGTCTGTCACTTGTCTGCTGTACACGACCATCCGAACAGTTACTGTGACTTTAGGAGTGAAACGGGGAAGACAGATCAAAAAGCCTTCTGGACTTCCTCCGAGCACTTCACTTCTGCAACTTGGAATCAAGAATCAAGCGCAGGTATCAGGGGCTCATTAAATTGGCTCCCGACCTGCAGCAGACAGATTTCAAGAGAGACCACAGGGCGATGACATTGAAACAGATGCTCCAGCTCCTTCATTCTTCAGGGGTGGTAAGTCGGAACTACCCGGGAGTGGAACTGTCGGAAGATAATAGTGATGACCATGTGGCAAGCGCTCTGTCGCTGGACGGTTTCTCTACTGTGAAACCTTTCTGTTTCACGTGTTGCAACAGTAGCATCTTGATTCTGGAGATTTTTGAGTATGAAAATGAGAATCCATTGTTGGTATAAGAAACGTTGCTTAAACAGCTTGAACATCACCACAGGGAAGAGATGACTGTTCTTCACCCTTGCCTGTGAATTGGATTTGGAATTACTTCTTTGATGTTGATGAAACAAGGCGAGGAGCTTGAATTATCATGATAAGCTGCCCTTTGATGTGGCTATCAACACATTCTGCTTATTGTTCCTTGGTGCATCTATGTAGATATAAATTCTCCACTTAATGATTGAAATTTCGCACTTACCTGAACACCACTTGATTTCTCTTTCAAATCATATCTTTTTGGAAGCAAGCGGTTAACCTCGCACCCTTTCGGGCATCCTTTTCAGCATCTGTCTTAACATATTAAGGCATTGTCCGGTGGAGAGGAACGGAAACTCCAAAGTCCCACGTGAAATGAGATCCTATCGTCACCCGATTTATCATCCTCCGATCACATGGGCGGTGAAGGGCATGTTCCAAAAATTGCATATACAGTTTACAGGGTTGAATCCCAACAAATCCTGGACATCTTTACATTCTCAGTGAAACAAAGGAGGAAAAAAAAAATACTTACTGCCCATCTTCACCCCCTACCGGAATTCTGCAATCTCAAAAACTCGGGCAGTTCCATCTAGTGAAACTGAAACAAGGAAATCCATACTTGCAGAAACAGACAGTGACTGAATGGTGTCTGAGTGACCGCTGAAAGTCCTCACACAATCACCAGAGAGACTATCCCACACCCGAACCTTGCCATCCACACAGCCTGTAGCCAAGAATCTAGATGCCCCTAGCCATATCAAGCAAGTAACTCCATCCTAAGGAGGAAAGATGTCCCCGTGTTAGAAGATCAGATAGTTGGATCGTAAATGATTAAGTTCTATATTCTGCACAATCTGACAAGCAACCTCATGATCACAGGTGGCACGTGGTGAAGAATGCTGAAGATCCCAAATAATAAGCTTCTGATCCATGCTTCCTGTTGCAGCCCAAGGAGAGCTTCCACAAAATTTTCATAAAGCATGTGCAGAACATTATGAAGTCAGTTTTTTGTCATCAGAATGATGGATTAAATGCATATATCTGTGTGAGTGGAAACAGGTACAAAAAGGAGAGGGGATAAATTTGCAGTGCAAGTTTCACCTCGGTGCAAGCCCTATACATTCAATGGAATCAGAGTGACCAGGAAGAGAGCTCACAACCTATGCAGCACAAAAGCAATAATCTATAAGAACGTGTGGGAGTATACTAAAAAAGAGAGAAGAGAAAAGAATCACCATATCACCCATTGTCAATTTAACTACAACCTTCAACCGAGTCAGCTTCTCAAAGAAAAAACTGTAAATTAACAAAAACAAGGTACAAGGAGTTGAACCTTCCCACTTGCTATATTCACAATGTGAACAGAACTATCTTTTGCACCAGTAATGGCAAGGGTTGAGTCAGAACTTATTGTCAAGCAAGTCAATCCTTCAGTATGATATGGATGACCTAAGAGAAGTACATGGCATATAAATTATTCAAAATTATAATCTGTGATCTCATGAAATATTCATCTTTTATTAATCTGAAGTGGACAAACATCTTCAGAAAATTCAGTGTTCAAGGGAAAGAGCTCAGAATGTAAACATACTAAATTGTACACTATTTTCACACAGAAGTCAACATAGACTAAGAAACAAAAGCTAAACAACTACTTAATTGGACATCCAAATACGAAATGATGATATCTAGAAACAAAAGAATGGAATATCATGAGACTGTCATAAAGTTCAAATTTCTTGACTAAGCACTGGATACAAACTGCAAAGAAAAGAAGAACTAGCATATGTTTGAGTGAAAACCAAAGATTTATTCGTGGACAAGTAATGAGACAGCCTGCTATGTCATAATTATGACCTCCTAACCCCTTCTACATAATTCTATGAATGCTGAACCAGCCAGTAGTCTCATTACAGATAATTTAAGATGGGAATACAAGACCTATTAACCAAATCATGCTCCTTTTGTTGCCGCAAACTTCAATTATATTTACTTAGTGTACAACAGCTAAAGAAAAGATTCCATGATAAAGCAAGAGGCCTACCTCGTACAACATGAATATTTTCACCAGTCTTAGGGTTCCAAATTCTCAGTGTAGCATCATCCGAGCCACTACAAATTGTTTTACCTTGAAAAACCATAGGCAAAGATTAATAAATATTAAATAAAGGAAGTCGGTGAAATGGACCAGCATAACCAAGTTTTTACCATCAGGAGTAAAATCTCCGCATGTGACACTACTACTGTGACCAGAAAACATATTGAGATATGTGCTTTTATCGGCATTCCACATCCAGAGAGTTGCATCCTCAGAGCCAGCCAATACTAAGTGTCCCCTCGGATGCCACCTGACCCACTGAAGAATCATATAGGTCACCATCAAAACTCTTAAAATATGATATAGATAAAGTCATATCAAGGAGAGGAACATAATTTCACCTCAATGCCCCCTCCCGGTCCTTCAAGGGTTCCTTTCACATTTCCTGATGACACATCCCATATTTGAATAAGTCCATCGAAGCTTCCAGAAGAAAGCAGCTGCCCATCATTACTGAAGGCCAGACTAGAAACAGAATCCTTGTGACCTGTAAAAAAAACACTTGTAAATGGATAGGCAGATATATATTAAGGTGAATGCGAACATTACTAAGTATTGTTCAGGAACGTACCTTGAAGCTCAAATGCCCAATCTCCTTGACCAATCTTCCATAGAAACCCCCGGTCATCTCCACCCCCAGTTGCTACTAAAGCCGCATCTGTTGGGCTGCAGGCAACAGTGTAGAGTTCACCTGTTTCCAAGGAATTCCAAATGGTAATTAACACAACTTTGCAGTTTTAAAAAAACAATTTAATAGCCAAAAAACAATGTGGATAGTAATAGCTATTCATAAGAGATCACAATAAAGGAAGAAAGTTGCATCTTTTGATAATCAATCTTATGAGAGACTCGGGTAGCTCAAGAAAATACCGAGCATATATGGAAAAAAAAAAGGAAAAAAAGGCAACATCAAAAGCTTACCACTGTGACCAGTAAATATATGCACAGAATCATCAGCTTCATCTGAAATCAACATAAGTTTGTAAGACAAATCAGACCAAAGTTAATAGCTTCGGATATGAAAGAAAAAAGAAAGAACCTCAAAATCATAAATTAGCACGAGAAGAAAACTAGAACAAGTTTCCCATAAAATTCCAGCAAAGGCAACGGCCAATTCAACAAAAGGTATGAGTAAAAACAACTCCATGCCATACCAATAACAGCTTCTTCATCGTCCGCGTCGGGAAGATCTGCACCAACACCCAGTTAGATATGTTATACCCACATATCGAACAGACAACTAGCATATATATATATATATATATATACAGTACATATTCTACAAAAATGAGATAAGTAAACAGAAGGACCTTCCTCGTCAACTGTGATCTCGTGAATGATGTCGGAATCGTCCAGGAAGACGTCGCCCAGATCATCTTCTTCAGGGGGTATCGGACTGTCCATTCTTCTCTCTCTTTTCTTTTTCTGCTCTGTTAGCGTTTGTTAGTGGAGTCTGCGGTACGTGTCGGTTCGAGGAATTGAAGAAAAACAGAGTTAAAAGGAAGAGGAACAGAGCACCAGTAGAAAGAAGAAGGGGGATATCCAGAGGTAGAATCGAGGACGCCGAAGCCCAAGTAGCCGGTGGAGGAATAGGAGTAGAAGGAGAAAGAAGATCGGAAGGGAGAGGAGCAAGCCGCAGTTCTTCTAGACCAGTGTAACGGAATACTGAACCCTAAACAAACAGCGATAGCCCTCTTTTGCATATTTACAATTTCTCCTCCAATCTTTCAGTAGTTTTACAAAGGAGCCCTTCCACGTGTTGCTTGATCAGCCAATGGGCCTTCACCACACACGTGCTTTTCTCCTCAGTAAGTAAAATTCCCAAACTGATTCTGCCGCCACCACAAGAGCATCCTCCGAAGTCCATTGAACTTGTTAGTAGAACATAATCAACACGAAGATGTTGAATACAAGCACAGATTTCCCATTAGAGAGATACTCTGGAGCTACGTGCCTTATAGTTCCTCGGACAGCAGTTGTGACGTGGGAATCCTTGTGGTCCACAAGTGTCGTCAACCCAAAGTCAACAGCAGCAGCCTCTAACTCCTCATCCAAAAGAACATTAGCACCTTCACATCACGGTGGATAATTTTTGGGGTCGCAGTGATCGTGCAGGTAAGAAAGACCCTGAGCAGATATCAGCGCAGCGTGCTTCCTGGTCGACCAATCAAGTGGTGGCTGCGATGGGGGGAAGTNGTGCAGTGTGCTTCCTGGTCGGCCAATCAAGTGGTGGCTGCGATGGGGGGAAGTTCTAATGATAAAAGGGGTGCCAGAAGCGCCGCAAGGGTAGCAGAAGCATGGAGAACACATGAGGAAATACGATGATGATCAGTTGGGTTGTGGAAAACAGTTGACTTCACTATTTTGAGGGAAAAAGCTAAGGTGGGGCTGAGCGAGGTGATGATGAGTACCTTATTGCACCTCCCAGATTGGTACGTAACTCTCAAACATGATGCGACTCTTCCATTGGCCATGTAAGGATAAACTAGCAATCCCTCAGTAGCAGTCAAGGAAAACCCACGGAACCGCAGGAGATTCCGATGGACGGCCATGCTAATCATCTAAACTTCTGTCCCAAACTGCAATTCACCCCCGGTGTAAGCTCTTCGTTCAGTCTCTTTACGGCCACAAGAGTGCCATCTGCAAGTCGTCCCTTGTAAACCTTCTAAATTCACCTGTCTACCAAGAATGTTCCTGTTACTAAAGCTATCCATCGCAACCTGCGTAGTTCTCGGAGAGAGAATCGTTTCGGCTGGCCCAAGTGGACTTCTGGGGGATCCTCTTCAGCTGCAATAGAAGGAAAATAAAATAAAATAAAAAAGAAAGAAAAGGGACTAATTAGAAGATATAATTTCGTCCAAGAACAAAAATACACATCTTCATAATATTCCAGCAAAATCAGCAACCTGGCAGATCCGAGAAGTATTCGTGGGGCCTCCTGCGGCGCTGCCAAGCAAATGCAATTGCAATTGCAGGGGCAGCAAACAGTAAGGCAGCACCAGCAGCAACTCCTCCCGCAATAGCTCCCGTAACACCGTTACCTACTACATGGATTAGAAAAAAATTTAGCCAACAAGGAGCAAAAAACACGTCTGATAAAGCCAACCAAAAAATATGAGACCAAATTCAAGATTTAATCTAATGGAACAATTTACATAATTCATGGGACATCTACGATTTGCAGTCAACAAAGCTAGTTCATTGATGATAGGCATCAACAAACTAATGAATTCACAAACAAGCCAGTCAGATAGTTCTACGCATAAAGCAGAAATTAGAAATTTGCATGCATTGAGTTCAGAGTCATGACAAACTTAGAAACGAGTTCTAAGACAACCTGGGGGAAGAAACTGGAGGGGAGGAACGAATGGCGGAGATCCAGGGCAAGGCCGCCCACTGGCCCACGTAAATTCAATTTGTTGGCAAAACTGCATAAGAAATAGTTGTCTCAGCCAATTGTTCTCAGGGAAAAGGGGAGAGAATATTCATATATAAGAATAGTTATATGAGATTGGGTTCAGTGTAACTCAAGTCTTATCCACAGGCCTAATATGAGTGAATAGGGTGAAGGAACCATTATCCGGAACTCCTCCTGAGAGACGATTGTCTGATATATCCCTGCGCACATCATCATGCAAAAATTGTTTATGACCAACGAACTTTGTGATTCAAACTACGAACATATTAGGTACTTACAGCACTTGCAGAGATGAGACATTAGTTAATGACATGGGAATTGGACCCGTCATGCTGTTATTGTTAAGCCGCCTGTCCTTGCAAAGAAATTACAAAGAACGCGCTCAGATACGGAAGCACACGTAAAAATTCCTATCTGTAAATGATGCGAAGAGCCATCTCGGTTGTAGAATCAGGAGGAGACAAGACTCACAGAAATCGCATCTTTGACAGCTTTCCATGGCCATCTGGGACGGGACCTGTAAAGCTGTCCAGATAAAGATCCAAACTCACCAAGCTGGTTAGATTCCCAAGATCACTAGGGATAGGTCCACTTAAACTGTTACCGTGGAGTTCTCTGCCAGAATGGAACCCGAAGAGTTATAGTTGCAAGTATGAGAAGTCCTATAAGCATTTCATAAATAACACACAGCAAGCAGTGTGACGAGCACTGCGAGACTTCAAACATCATGTCACTTACAGGTATTGCAAATTCTCAAGCAGGGCAATCTGCGGGACCAGCTGATCAGAAAAGGCTGGATTTCCAACATCACTGCAAAAATACAAGATGAATCTCTTTAAAACGATCATCCAGGATCAAGTCAAACGAAGAGACCTCAGGACCAGAAGATTAAACTGCTTACACTCTTATGGTACTGTTATCATCGTTGCACGTTACATGAAACCACGTACAAGAGTTGACAAGTGTTGGATACCAAATCTGCCTGCAGGGAATTATTGGGATCTTGTAAATGCTGGTTCTCTGGCTATGCAAATTAGCATCACCTGTTTCNCTTGCATATATGTCCAAATACTTGGCAAGAGGGGCATTTGTCTGGTTTCCATGGCACAACAACTTGAATGTCCACTATATGGCCTTGTCCAGCATCTACCTTCAAAGATTGGGGTATCTTATCTTCATAGCAAACCTCAATACAGACCCGAGCAAAGTCAAGGTGGGACTGGTTTGTCGTACCCTTATCCATATAAAGAGGTTTTCCAATTGCACTAGCTATGTAGCTAAGACACGTATTATTATATAGATGCATAGGAACATTGCGCAGAACATTGCGCATCACCTGTTTCAGTGCAAATAAATAGATGCCCGTATATGTATGAGTAAATCATCAATCGAATGGATGCATCAAACAGATCCATCCTCCCTAAAATGGCCAGAGAACGTGCTAAGACGCAACTAAATGATCAGAGGAGGAAAAAAAATGGAACGGGGAGCTGAAGCTGAGTAAAAGGAAGCAACATGACGAGCTTCTACGGTACTTCAGCTTTGATGTAACAGGCTGACTGATCTAGAGGAAGACAACTATTGATTTCTGGTTTTAGCCAGAAGTATGAAAATATCAACTGCTGGAAAAATCTCGAGAAACCCTAAAAATCAGTTGTTTGATGTCAAAATTATACGCATGTTATACAACAATCGACCCTATGTGCTGCTACTTGAACCTAATGACGTGATATATACTTATTACATGAAAGACTTCTTTCATTAGACTCAATTGAATAAGAGCATATAGTGTTCCAAGGCGCAACTCGACTAGAAGACTTCCAAACGGCACGTGGTGCATTGATCAGCATATATCCGCATGTCGGAAGATGTTTCCGACAAATTACCGTGAGAAACTCCCTCGGTGATCTCCCAATTGATTTTCTGTCACAGTTGTCGGACAGTAATATTTCCAAAAAGACATTTCTCTTGCTACTTTGTTGAAAATTTCTTACTAACCAATCCCTCGGAGATCCCACACATTCGCATGAGAATTCCATCGGATTAGGGATTTCTATCGAAACCCCTCCCGAGAGACATATTCGGTCCAAAATCCAACAGAAATTCCTCATTTCCGTGAGAGTTCCGTCTGCTTTCCGTCCGTGGAAGAATGGTGAATTTCCGGTAGTGATGTGGCCGTAGCTTCTATGCGATTGGAACTGGGTACGGAAACTCCAACAATCGTACATGACTAACGAGGGGCTTTTGTCGTGTGGCTTCGAGACTCTAGTATTTGACCGACAAATCAACCGGAAGACGGGAGACGATGCAGGTGAAGAACGTTATCAGCTTCGATCACCAGCTCCCTGGTCAACAGCCACCTAACGTTCATTAGATCTTCGACCCACAGTTCAGCGCCGAGCACGAGTCCCCCGGGATCAGTGAAGAAGGTAAAATATGTATAATCCCTGACACGNCAAGCACGAGTCCCCCAGGATTCGTAAAGAAGGTAAAATATGTATAATCCCTGACACGAGGCGGAAATTGAATCCAAAACCGCCTTTCCTTCCTGGTTACAGCGTTATCTGTGAGGCACATGAATTGATTATATGTATCCTTACTGTAATGCGTATGTCGACTCAATTAACTGCGGCACCTAATATTCCCAAACGAGTAAGTGCGTACAAGCCGCCGTGGAATTTTAGTTCCAAGCGTGATGACGCCCTCCTGATGTCAGCTTCTCTCTTGTCGGTCAGCAGCAGGAAACCTTGGACTTCACGTCGCAGGTTCGAGTGTGTCTCGATCGAATCATCCAGTTCAGTCCTGCTCTAGGGGGGCCGATCTCCTTCAAAACACTTGGGGTCCCGGCGGCTTACATCGGTTTAAAATAGATTTGAAACTACTTGACTTGTTTATCATTCAGCTCATTAAATATAATGAGTCAATATAATTATGTATCATTATTTAAAAAAATTATAAACTCGCCTTAAACTTGTCTCAAGCAGGCCAGTTTAGAGTTGGTTTGTATAGTGAATAATTATTTCTGTTATTTTTTTAATTATTTAAAATAAATAATTTTAAATTTTTTATTAAAAAATTAAAATTAAACCAATAAATAATTAATTATTTGATTGCAAGGCTTTTACTGATCCGGACTGATTTCACAACTATTCTGGGTCGGTTTTCAAACCATTCAAGATCGGTTCACAACCACTCCTCAACCAATAAGAGCGACTATATGCCGATTTATGAGGTAACCTGTGCCAAAACCAAGTTTTAACCGGTAAATTCGGATTAAACCAATGGGTTTAATCTCTACCTTGCACTACAACCGACAAATCCTATTTCGCTAAGATTATGGGCTGTCACGTTCATGGTCCTATTCAGCCATGTGCACTTCCAATCATCAAAATGAGACACAGAATACAGGATGCGATCAACGAGAATCTTCATCTCCCAGGGTGGAGGGCCGGAGCTTACTGTTTTCTCATGAATCATTGGAGTGCTTCGACAGCCTCTTCAATTATTCGTTCCGGTGGACTGTTTCAACACGTGGATTTGCCCTTTCGGTCAATTTGGTGCGGGCAAGTCTTTCCTGCAAGAAAGAACTGGTAGACAACTGTTTTTTTTTTTCGGGGGAAAAAAGGCAAATTTAGCTAGTGTCACTGATTTGGTCGTACCAAAATTTATTATTATTATTATTATTATAAGTCTAATCATACACCTAATGTTTACTCTCACGGTTTGAGGCCTCCCCTGAATTTTTCATTGAATTAGTTTCCGTTCCTCCATTGTCTTCCTTCTGCTCGCTTACTAACAGGGGGAAGTCCCAACTACCGCGTGCTCCGCACTCACTCACTCACTCAATAAACAATACATTTCAAGACCCGTGCGAACGTACGATACATGCATATCTACAGTAAGGTGCAAGTTCTCTTTACGCAGTCAGGACAGTAATCACCACGCCGGTTGGAGACGATGAAGATGAGATCAGCCGCGGACGAGCTTGTACTCTCCTCCGGGCTTCTCTCGCTGATCGTCTTGCTTATTGCCGCCGGTCTCCTCCACTCTCCGGCTCAGGCCGCTGTCCATTACCACGATTTTGTGGTAATCTACTTGCAGATTCATACCGATACTTAAATAACTGATCTCTGCATGTGACAACGATGCCCCCCCTGGTTTTTCATTAAGCTGAGGGAGAACTACTTCACCAGGCTATGCAGCACTAAGAGCATGTTGGTCGTCAATAACAGCTTCCCAGGCCCCGTGATTCGGGTACATAAGGGGGACACCGTGTTCGTCAACCTCCACAATCAGCGAGATTAAGCCGTCACCATCCGCTGGTATGAAAATCTCTTCCCAGCTTGCTCTTTGTGTCCTTACATACGGTACCAGGGAGACAATGTCAAGAATTGTTCACTGGTTTTATCATATGTTATATGATATTTGTACGCACGGTGCGAAACAGCCAAGGAATTCGTGGTCGGACAGTCCGGAGTACATCATGCGGTGCTCGATTCAACCCGGAACGAACTTCACCTATGATGTGATATCCTCCAAGGAAGAGGGCGCCCTCTGGTGGCACGCGCACAGGGACTGGTCAAGGTCCAGCATCCATGGAGCCATCGTCATCCATCCAGTCAATGGAACAACATATCCTTTCCCGACTGCTGTTGACGAACAAATCCTTGTCCTTGGTAGGACACAGTGATGATCGTGAGCACGATCGTGAAGGATGGAGGCACGCCGGAGACGAGCCTGCGGAGCCCTCCTCCCTACATGCCCAAATGCAAGGTTCCATTCAAGAACTGGCCCCAGATTTTCGATGATTCAGACGAGGAAGTGGCTCGGTTATTATGACAGCAGTAAAGATTGGCAGAGGTGAGGCGTCATATATAGCGAAGGATGCTAGCTGCCGAATCATTTGGGGCGGTGATTAATAATGATCTCAGTGTGTATCTTACATTAATAACAGTCGGCCAAAACTGGATTATGTCATTCAGTTTGTAAGGTAAGTTTTTCATTTGAAGAGGCTGTCGGGTTTAGCCGACTGCATTCAGAGTACGTAAGAACTGAGAAGTGATAGCAGTTACGACCTGAATCTGCAGAGCAGGATGCGACCACCGGTCAGCTACTTGATCTGTAGACAACCCCTTGGAGCCTGTTTCCATGATTACCTCGTCAGCCGAGCAAGACGTGGACCTTTCATTCGGTGCCGAAGTCACGCAGTGGGATTCAACTGCTCGTTCTTTATGACTGCCAAGAAGAATCAGAAAAGGGTAAAAATCCCGAATATTGATTCATTCAGCCAGATGGCATCAACCTAAAGAGAGAAACCTTAACAGAGCTGTCACCGCGAAAAAACACAGAAAACAGAAAATAGGGAAATTGTGGGCCTAAATGAAGTAAAATTGGCAAACTACTGCGAGGGCGCATCGCAAAGCAAGGTTTTACTGAAGGTCGTTTTCACCTAGAAAAAGGTATTTTCTGTACTGAAATCGGTATTTTCGACCTTCCGGTCAAACCTAACTGGTTTCCTGAGGTGAGGGCACTTTGAACGCTCGGGGTCCTCCAACCGGTTCATAAAATCCAACTCTATCTGTAGTACTACAGCACAAAGCCCTTTTGATAATGTAAGTGTCGGGGGACCGTCCAACGTAGCCCTTGGTCCACAGATAGTTCCTCTAGCTACCCACGGGAAGAGTGGACTCAGCACCCAGGACTTAAATTAAAAGAGGAAATATGTCCAACCATCTCACTTTTAACTCTCATGTTAGTGGTAGGACTGTCAATTTAATTTTGCTGTAATCTCCGCATGTAAGAGGCTTGCCCATAGTAGCAATGAGCGGGATCTTACTAAGTGATTTTACCAGTGAAGTTTACCATAGTAGGTGTTAGTTTTCGATTCTTTGTGGTTTTCGCATATGCAAGAACATGTGAATCACCCCCTTCTTTTGTGTGTGTGTGTGTGTGTGTTTTTTTTTGGCTTTCTTGCCATTACTCAAATTTCATCGTAAGGGATAGAGGTTCGGCCTCGATAGGCATCCTGCCTCCCCCCGGCTTACATGCCTCCTTGCGACAATTCAACGAGTTCCTTTAATCTGTTGAGTTCTGTCGGTGGCAACCCGAATGACCCGATCCATCGGGCGATTCGATGGGGGGAAAATTCCGATTTTGCAGACGAAGCCAGGGCTCCCACAACATGTTTTGGGACCATCTTGTATGCATCTCATCTCCGTACATGATAAAAGTCTCGTGTTGGCTCCAACTGGTGTACCATAATGTCACGTAGTGTTGCCATCAAATAAGACGATCATATATTATTTAATAATATTTGAAAAAAAATTGGAATATGGATCCTTTTAAAAAACCCCTTTTTTTACTAATATAAATTAGCTCATTCGACCACGTGATTCGCATGCCGGTTACGTACGATGTTTTTTCCATTTATGAGGGGGAGGGTTTTCTTTCGCCGGAAAAAAAAAAAGGCTGACATGGATTGCAAAATTGCGACGACGATCCAGCTGTCGTGTGCCGTGACGAAACAGTCATTTTCTGAAGAACCAAATTTCATCACGCGGCAACACTGTCGGGTCATTATCACAGAGGGGGCATGACTGACTAAATATTCATAGTACTATAT
Source organism: Sonneratia caseolaris (assembly GCA_900006705.1). Taxonomy (NCBI): domain Eukaryota; kingdom Viridiplantae; phylum Streptophyta; class Magnoliopsida; order Myrtales; family Lythraceae; genus Sonneratia; species Sonneratia caseolaris. The sequence continues at coordinate 214,665 of CXYZ01003351.1, read as the reverse complement.
AATAAATTTGTTGCATAAAAATTAAACGATAAATTATCCTCGTATCTTCTCCTAGAATTATTATCCTTTAAAGTTTTTTTTAAAATTATATATATATAATTATTTTATATTATTGTACAATAGAAGCTGTGAATGAGGACGCCACGATCATACGGAAGACCCGTACCGAACTTTCAGCGGCCGAAGAGAATTGACACTCGGACGCAGCCAACTTGAATGTCCAGTCCACACCTGCTTGCCAATTTCAACTCACTCCGGTTGCTATAAATTAAAAAAAAAATTGGAAATTTGAAAGATAAATAATACAATTAAAAATGATTTAAAAGAAAATCACTTCAGTTGTGGAATTTTTTAAAAAAGAAAAAAAATCGCTTTGGTCGGTTCATACTAAGTAATAATACTATATATAATTATACTTTTGTATTAAAAATCAGATTGTACGAGTCACTGGAAATAATTGAATTGCAACGTTCAATTTCTCATTTCTCTTAAACAGCTTCGATATGCCTTTTTAAGAGTTGAAAATAAAAACCAACCAACCGAAAAAGTCTAAAATCTCAATTTACACGTATAATATATATATACATATATAATATTTTTTTAATTATATAAAAAACTTATAAATCTAAAATTAGATAAAAAAATAAGAGAAAATAAAATGGTACGTAGAATTTTACGATGATAATGGAACGTATAGTCTCCATATTGTTATGCCGAGNTCACTGGAAATAATTGAATTGCAACGTTCAATTTCTCATTTCTCTTAAACAGCTTCGATATGCCTTTTTAAGAGTTGAAAATAAAAACCAACCAACCGAAAAAGTCTAAAATCTCAATTTACACGTATAATATATATATACATATATAATATTTTTTTAATTATATAAAAAACTTATAAATCTAAAATTAGATAAAAAAATAAGAGAAAATAAAATGGTACGTAGAATTTTACGATGATAATGGAACGTATAGTCTCCATATTGTTATGCCGAGACAGTATCATTGTATGAGACTCTCTTTCTCAATTACTCTCTCTTAGCTTAATGCAATTCCCGTAAATCCTTAGTAATTAATTTAAGTATTCCGAGCCTTTCTTAAATGATTATCTCCCTCTCGACCTCACACACACACGCACTCTCTCATAGATGATTTTCAACGACCCTTCCTCACCGAATGAAATGCGGAAATATCATTCTCTCGGTACAAGGTTCGAATCTCTCAAGGGTCGGTATCTGGGTTTTAATTTGCAGGTCCTATGCTGTACAATACACCACTTGGTGGATTAGTCGGTTGTTACGGTATTAGACACCGTCAATATCACAAACAAAAAAAAAAGAAATGCGGAAATATTGGTGCAGCTATAATAGACAAATAAATCATGATCGTTCAATTGTATAATCGACATAAATTAGTTAAAATAATTTAACACCCATTTCCCTTGGTAATGCCTTAGGCTTAGATTTTTTGAACATAATGGATTTATATTTTGAGAATTTTACCATGTCAATTTGACTTAAATCTGGATTAGTTGTGATCAAATCAGATACTTGCTTGTTTTTATTTTTTTAAAAAAAGAATATTATTCATAAGTACTTTTGTTTTTATTAATTGAGATCCTAATTAATCAAATGGCTGACGCAGAACACGGATTTTAAGTCCGACCCTGCTCCCACAGAAATCTCGAATCTAAGTACGGACGTCTCGATCCTTTCACTAACTGTAAATCAAGCTTCATGCTAACCAGAAAAATAAATAAATAAATAATAATAATAACAGTGTCAAGTGTCAACTAATTATCAAATTAAAAAAACAACAACTATTCTCTTTGTCTGTCCGGTCGGGGCGCCACCTAACGTTGATCTTCTCATTTAACCATCAGTCAGCTCACTCAGCCCCCTCCATTTCCAATGCGTTGTTCCCTTCTGCTTACAAGCCGGAAGACCGGAAGTCCCAAACGGAGCTTCTCGCGCCGTGTGGTCCTCGCTCACTCAACCAACATTTCAAAACCCATATAAACGGACGATTAATTATGCTCAGAGACGCAGTGAAAAACAACCGATATATATATCAATCGTAAGACCCAGGCTCTCTTTACGCTGCAGGGTAACCACACAGATTCTCCCCAGCAGCCGGGCCGGTCGAAGACGATGAAGAAGAGATCGTCTGCCGACGAGCTCGTGCCCTCCTCCGAGCTTCTCTCGCTGGTCGTCTTGTTTCTTGCCGCCGGCCTACTCAACTCTCCAGCTCAGGCCGCTGTCCATTACCACGACTTTGTGGTAATAACTATTTGCAGATACATGCAGATGCTTAAATAGCTCTTGTTTTCAACATCTGCTTGTTAGTTTTAGATTTACTACTCGTTTATACTTAATATGGAAAAAAAAAAGAGTTCGAGGTTGCATCCCCATTGATGTTTTCTGCTTGCTTGCTTGCTTCAGTTTTTATGGACTGATATTATATTGCTTGTCAACTGTCGTCTTAACTCAAACAGGTTTCCTTCTCATGGTACCTGTTTTTCTTTTCTTTTCTTTCCTTCTTTCTTTCTTTTATTGTCTCAACTGATCTGTTTACGTAACAATGATGCTCCGGGCTTTTTTTTTTATTATTAAGTTGAGGGAGAAGAACTTCACGAGGCTATGCAGCACCAAGAGCATGCTGGTCGTCAACGACAGCTTCCCGGGCCCTGCGATTCGCGTTCACAAAGGGGACACTGCGTTCATCAATGTCCACAATCAGGGAGATTACGCCATCACCATCCACTGGTACGATATTCTCTTCCCAGCTCTATCGTTAAGTGGTGTCGATNAAACTATCTTCCCAGCTCTATCGTTAAGTGGTGTCGATCATTTTCACCGGTTGTGTGTACTATGACGCTTTAATGTATAGGCACGGTGTGAAACAGCCTAGAAATTCGTGGTCAGACGGTCCAGAGTACGTCACACAGTGCCCGATTCAACCCGGAACGAACTTCACTTATGAGGTGATATTCTCCAAGGAAGAGGGCACCCTCTGGTGGCATGCGCACAGCGACTGGTCAAGGTCCAGCATCCATGGAGCCATCGTCGTCCTTCCGGTCAACGGAACAACGTTTCCTTTCCCGACTCCCGATGACGAGCAAATCCTTGTCCTTGGTGTGCAGATTTTACTATTAATTATTGCCATAAAATAAAACTTATTTTTTTTAAAGCAACACTGTTGCTTTGAGTCAAGGATGACGAAATCGATCGCAGGATCTTGGTACAAGATCAATGTCAACGCAGTCGTGGACGAGGACTTGGAGACCGGAGCAGACACCCCCCGTTCGGTCGCCTACGTGATCAACGGTCAACCAGGAGACTTCTGCAATTGCTCTAAAGGTAAAAGTACCGTAGCATGCCGACATCGGCTTGGTGATGTTACTACCGGACAAGTTCTAAGGTTAAGACACCGAATAATATTGGAGCCGGGATTTACGTTTGTTCCTGTGACTGTTGCCTTGCAGACTCGACGTTCAGGTGGGTGGTTGGCTATGGGAAGACCTACCTTGTCCGCTTGGTGAATGCAGCTATGAACGCTGAGCTCTACCTCGCTGTTGCCGGCCATAACTTGACGGTTGTTGGGATGGATGGCAACTACTTGAAGCCTTTCGTGGCGAGCTACATCATGATAAGCCCAGGGCAGACGATGGACGTGCTTCTCACGGTGAACCAGACACCGGGCCACTACTACATCGTGGCTCACCAGTATGACACGGCCCGGCCCGATGTTACCGACTACGATCAGACGAACGCCTCTGCGATTCTCATGTACAGCGGCAATTATACTGCACCTGAGATACCAGTCTACCCTTCACAGCTCCCGGGCTACGAGAATCTTCTGGCTGCAGATGCATTCCTGGCCAGGCTCAGGAGCTTGGCCAGCAAGGAGCACCCGATTGATGTGCCGATGAACGTTACAACCAGGATGTACATCACGGTGTCCATGAACCAGATCCTCTGTCCGAATGCTAGCTGTGAAGGGATCAATGGGAACCGGCTCTCGTCGAGCATGAACAACATAAGTTTCTTGAACCCGGATCTAGATATACTTCAAGCCTACTACAAGTATGTGTACCCTTTTCGAACCAGGATCACCATTTTGCCTGCACTGAGCCTAAACTGAATCTGTTGAATCAATTTAGTAAGATCAAATCATCATGGTTTTGTGTATTATGCACGGGAAAGGAAGGATCTTATAATAGTGTTTACGGTGCAGCAATTTGAGTGGAATCTACTCGCCCGACTTCCCGGACTGGCCGCCTTCCATGTTCAACTTCACAGAGGACGATCCACCATTCAACGTGACAGTGCCGATCCAGGCGACGAAAGTGAAGATGCTCGACTTTAATGAGGAGGTGGAGATCACCTTCCAAGGGACGGAGATACTGAACGCATCCGAGAACCATCCGATGCACGTGCACGGCTACAGCTTCTATGTGGTCGGGTCAGGCGTTGGGGACTTCGACAACAAAACCGATCCGCAGAGTTACAATCTCGACGATCCAGTGGAGCTAACAACAATTGGAGTTCCTAAGCTAGGATGGGTTACCATAAGATTCAAAGCCGCCAATCCTGGTCAGTCTCCTTCGCCTTCTTGAGATTTGGCGGTAAGTTTTCCATTTGCTATCCAATTCTAAGATCTGTGTCGATGAAAACTGTAGGCGTCTGGCTCTGGCATTGCCACTTGGATCGGCATCTGAGCTGGGGTATGGACACGGTGATGATTGTGAAAGATGGCGGCACGCCTGAGACGAGCCTGCGGAGCCCTCCTCCCTACATGCCCAAATGCAAGGTTCCGTTCAAGAACTGGCTGCAGGGCTTCGATGATTCGGATGTGGAATTGGGTCAGTTATTCAGAGAGCGGTAAAAGATTGGCAGACCAGCATCAAGGAAGTGAGGCTTCATAAAGCCAAGGATGCTGCCGAATCATTTGAGATAGCAGTAACTAATAAATATAGAATGATCTCTCAGTGTGCATCTCGTATTAATAACAATCAGCTGATGAAAACTGAATGATATCATTCAGTTTGTAAGCTTAAGTATTGCACTTGAAGAGGGGCTGTCGTGTTTGAGTTTGACTGCATTCAGGGCATATACAAACAGTAATCTGCAGAGTAGCATCCTCCGAATGAGGTATCTCTGTAGACAAACTCGGAGCCCGATTCGATGATTATCTCGTCATCCAAGCGAGACACAGACCTTTTCCTCGGTGCCAATGCTTCCGCTGTGTCGAGTTTCCGCGGATCTTCTTCCCCGATCCTGCTGCAGACCCTGCAAAGCCTTTCTTCTCTGTTGCTTGGCATCTAACTTTTCCGTTTCTTTTCCTTAGTGTACAAGCCAATGTGATCATGGATACTGTCCAGTCCAAACCCGGCAACCACTTCGGTCCACCAGCTACCCATCCACGAGGAAGCCGCTAGGACAGTTTTTTTTTTATTTTTTTTATATCTGATGATGTAACAATCGATTAATTTACCGATTCTTAAGAGTTTCAAATCTAAAACTTATCTTACTACATGTTATCAACTTACTAGTGAACTGTTACCCGATCAGGCTCTTGAAATTAGTTATTAAAAATGAATTTATTTTTTCTTTTCAACTTAATGGGATGAAATTTTAGTCAATAAAATGACATATTAAATCAATTTAATCATCTTTTTATATTTGATTGTATTATAATTTTCACATATGATAAGATTATTATATGTGATTTCTTCTCTCTGTTTTTTTTTTGGTCAGTGGCATATATGTGGAGGTGAATGTATATGCATGTGTATTCGTCGATCGATTCGAAGAGAGCTATATATACGTATATGCACGTGTGTGTGCGTGTTCGTATCCATCCGTTCCGATCGTACAATTTCTAAAAGGAGGTCGAAGCATTAATGTTACAACTGACTTCATTAACTAATATGGCCACAGTTTTTAAATGCGGATTGGGTCAGGGTAGTCGTACCAGCTCAACAGGTAATTAGTCAGTCACCCATTTAACTTACTTAATTAATTCAATTGAGCAAGAGATTCAGTAGGATTTACCTAAATTGACTGTGTAGAAACCAAAAAATTTGTAGCCAATCACAACTTGCCACCTCATCATCTGCAAGATATT
>CXYZ01003351.1:190600-206491 GCA_900006705.1 Sonneratia caseolaris | reverse complement strand
AGATAAATCAGTTGGTTAATATTATTTTGTATCCCCTCCCCTTAATTAAGATATTGTATTTAGATTTTATCAGTGAAAATAATTAAAACTAGGAGAATTTTACCCAATTGTTGGACCGACCTAACTCGAAATGGATTAATAAGGGTCCAATTAACTTATAAACACCAGTTAATTTGTTCAGTTTTTAAAGTTCCCATTTCAGGCAAAACGTGACTCTGAGAAAGAACTTAGTTAATTAATCGAGAGAGAGAGAGAGAGAGAGAGACAGAGAGAGAGAGAATCACCGAGTTGGGCGCCGCGGACAATACAGTCGACGTTATAAATCAATTTATTTATGAATTTATATGCACTAACCGATACAATTTAAAATAATAATAATAATAATGAATCATTTCTTCTTCTTCTTCTTCTTCACAGCTAACTCTCTCAGTCTCAGCTTGTTGCCGTAACTGCAAGTCTTCCTGCGTTTGTATCTCTTTGAAATGCTACCGCGCGCTTGTACTTCTTCTATCCCGCAAGTGTATATTAATCTTCGCATTGAATTCTGCCGATCTCCTCTCTCGAGGAATTATTAAACATATCATGAAGTTAATGTGTAGTGCCGTAGTGATATAACTCTGCAATATATATTGCAGATCTTCGCGCGTGTGCGTCCGCGTGCGTGTATATATATATATATATATATAAACAGATCCGTGTGCCTTCAGTCTCTGTCCCAAGAGAACCAACTACTCATCATCACCCTCTAGCAAGTTCACTTCACAAAAAAGGGACGAACAGAGAGTTTCCATCCATCCATCCTTCGATTGATCTATCTGTCCATCTTCGTCCTGGTCGTCTGAGGGGGACATGCATATACACATGGATGCCTTGATAATCCCCCGACGTGCAAGCCATTTTCGATACCATTTACGTTGCTTGCTGCTATGCTTGACCGGTGCCATTGCACTCGCCCGTGTTCATCACTATGATTTTGTGGTAAGCATCGATTCAGAAGATCCAACCAGGGGCTACATTTTGCAGCTAGCTAGCTTCGCTGATCGATCCATGGTTGTAATCTCTTTTGTGCGTATATATATATATGTATATATATGCAGCTAATGGAGACGAATTACACCAGGCTTTGCGACACCAAGAGCATCCTGACCGTGAATGGGCAGTTCCCTGGACCCGTGATTCGTGTTCACAGGGGGGACACCGCGTTTGTGAACGTTGTCAACCGAGGCTACTACGGTGTCACCCTTCATCGGTAAGAATCGTGATCGATCTCGGTTTTCCTCCTCCTCCTCCTCCTCCTCCTCGTCGTCGTCGTGGGCACAGTCCTGATAAATCGATGTTGTGGCTCTATATTTTCCGATTCTACGTACTTACAGACATGGGGAGAAGCAACCGAACCGAGGAACCCATGGCACGACGTACGAGGTCCGGTCCACCACGGAAGAAGGAACCCTCTGGTGGCACGCTCACAGTGACTGGACCCGGGTCACCGTCCATGGGGCAATCGTCATACTGCCACCCGAAGTGACCGGCCGCCTGTACCCTTTCCCGAAGCCCGACGCCGAGGAAGTCATCGTACTCTGTGAGTACCCAAAGATATCTCGATCAACTAACGATCTCTCTCCCTAGAAAAACGAAAGTAGNCAAAGATATCTCGATCAACTAACGATCTCTCTCTCTCTAGACAAACGAAAGTGACCAACGCACGCGTGGAATTAGCAGCCAGTGCGATGCTTGATGAGATCAACTGTGAATAAATGTTGGCAGCCTGCTGGTACGAAGGAAACTTGAGGGAGCTGCTGGCGGAAGCGCTCGAAACCGGTTCGGACACACCCCGATCTGATGCCCTACACCATTAATGGGCAAACGGGAGACTTCTGTGCCTGCTCGAATGGTACCGTACATATTGCAAACAAGCCTCCTGTCTTGACTCATAATGAAAGCGTCATCAACTTCCTATATATCTATATTTATATATATTTAATTTAAAAATATTTCTTTCACTATTATATATTTAATTACATAATATACTTAAATAATAATTTTAATAATTTGTAATTTACCGTAATTACATGGTAATTATCTATTTATGTGATAATTTTTACTGTAATATTACATAGTGACATGGCACATCCGACTTTTTTTCTCCATATTTCATACAATATCAGACATTTTTGCCAATTCAACATGACATATCAGCCATTGATTGCCATGTCATTGTGACATGCTAACATAGCACGACGTGTCAAACAATTTTTGCCAAATTAGCATGGCATGTGAACATGTCAGCACATAACTTTGGCGCCACATCGATCTTCTCTTTAACTTTTTGAATGGATCTGCAGATACAACATACAAGGTGATGGTCGAGCAAGGCAAGACCTACTTGCTGCGCATAGTCAACGCAGTGCTTAACGCTGACCTCTTCCTCTCCATCGCGGGCCACAACTTAGCCCTGGTCGGGATGGACGCTTCCTACGTGAAACCGGTCGTGACGAGCTACATCATGCTGAGTCCGGGGCAGACGATGGACGTGCTTGTGGCGGCAAACCAGTCCCCCAGCCGCTACTACATCGCTGGCCGCCAGTACTCGAGCGACGGCGATCCTTGAGTACATAGGAAGCTACACTCCGGCAGCTAGCTCTCCCGCATTCCCGAGCTCCACGCTGCCGACTTACAAGGACAATGTGGCCGCTCTGAGCTTCACGGATCAGATCAGAAGCTTGGCGAGCGTAGATCGTCCGGTGAACGTGCCGCTGAACGTGAGCACCAGGATGTTCGTGTTGGTCTCAATGGGTGTGTTCGTTTGCCCGAATAGCTCATGCGGTGGGATCTATGGAGACAGAATGGCTTCTAGTATGAACAACTTCACCTGGATCAACCCTTCAACTGACATTCTGCAAGCTTATTACAGGTAAAACCTCTCTGTTCCACCAAACATTTTACTCTGTTAAACCTATTCTTTTCAATTTTTATTCCATCTTGTCGTACCAGAAGTAATCTAGTGGCCCTATGTCGTCTTCCTGGATGCTCATTCGTATGAATCTTATATTTTCCCTTTTTGGCAGGAACATAAGTGGAGCTTACAGCACGGGCTTCCCAGATTTCCCATCGGTGTATTACAACTTCACCGGGGATGATCTGCCGCTCAACCTCTCGGTGCCCACCAAAGGGACGATGGTGACGATGCTGAATTTCAACGAGTCGGTGGAGATAGTGTTTCAAGGCAACAACATCTTAGATGCAACCGAGGCTCATCCAATGCGACGAGTCCCTTTAGCCTGTTGAGCTTTGTCGGTGGACACCCGAACTACCCACTCCACCGAGTAATTCAATAGTAAAACAAATTGATTTTGTAAAGGAAGATTAGAGCTTCCACAACGCGTATTGGAGCAATTTGTATGCATCTCATCCTCGTACAAACATATGATCGAGAAAGTTTTCCTCTACCAGAAAAGATGAGCCGATATGGATCGCAAATATTGGAACCACAATCCTGTTGTCATCTGTTGTGACAAGGCGGTCGTAGTAAAGAGAGAGAACCAAATTTCATAAGGTGGCAACACAGTCGGCTCATAATCACAAGGGGCCATGATCATACAGAAGACTTGTACCGAAACTTTCCGTGGCTCAAAAGAATTGACACTCGGACGTGTAGCAAAACTAGAATGTCTACACATACTTACCGACCTAAGCTTACCAGAAGGTGGAAAAAGAAAAAAAGAATAAAAGAAAAAAAACCGACAAGGCAACTCTTCAAGCATTCTTATCTTAAGCTAGTAGTTGCAAAACTAGCTACCTAGCTTGACCGCAATAAACTCAAGAGTTAATAGCACAGGAAGAAGGAATATAAATTAGAAGACATCCCGGAAATATAAGGGAAAAGAAACCAAAAGGAAAAAGAGGATAGGAGGCAATGAAGGATGTCGCAGCCACTCAAATTCAGCAGGCACATCCGCCTCTTTGCTCGGACTCTGAAACAGCTTCAGGGATGCCTTGGAAATATCTGCCAGCAAGCAAATTCACATGATGAGGATGTGAAAAAGTTAGCCCATCATGTATATATCGGTTTGTAAGTTGAAACATCTGTCAGATATGAACATCCCCTTGAATGCACGAGAAAGTTAAACTTACATATCCTGCCCTTGGTCGTTAGCAACAGCAGCTTTGGCTATGCAAAAGAATGCATCATCCACATTGTAGTCCTCCTTAGCAGATGTCTCAAAGTAAGGTATGTTCCCATTAGAGGCACACCATTCCCGAGCTTTCTTCTCAGAAACCTATCCACTTTGCGTTAGACTGAAATTCAAAGTAAAATGGACTTATATGATGGCCTTCTTCTCAAGAAAGCAATACAAATATCCTCACCACTCGACTATTCCCACCATCGATGTCAATCTTGTTTCCAAGTAATATGAAAGGAAATGCCCTTGGATCAGGAGGGTTTGCCTGACATGACATGGGGAAAAAAATCATATTTAACTATCAAAGCCAAGAAAGAATAGTCCCCCATTAACAGATAGTTGAAAATTTCAGATAGTCTCACATAGTTCACTTGAAGCTAAGTCTTGGATAAATAAAATCTTAGGATAAGATAAGAATATCTATATGCCAAACCATTAGAAGATTGAATACTGCCAATTCATTAAACGAGCAATTATTCATTTGCGATCAGCTATATATCCCATTGAATTGCATGAATTAACTTCCTAAACAGCAACAAAAAACATCCTCCATAAGAAAGGAGTTGGAGGGGGTTAAAAAATCTCAGTGAGAACCAGAGGAAAAAGGAAGGGAAGCACAAGATATCCAACAAGAGAAGGATTGCAAACCTGCTTGAGAAACTCCTCGTGCCAGTTGTCAAGAGTGTCAAAGGACTTCATCACATTAACATCATAGACTAGCACACAGCAATCCGCTCCCCTGTAGAATGCGACCCCCAGGCTCTGAAACCTTTCTTGTCCAGCTGTGTCCCATATCTGTATGTACATGGAAATATACCATAAGAATTACCCAATATATAGTCTTCCAGCAAACACTCGTCTAACCAGAATACTCACTTGCAGAGTGACAAGCTTATCGTCAATCTGGAGCTCTTTAGTAACAAAATCAGCACCAATCGTTGCCTTATACTGCTGACTGAACTTTTTATGCACGTATCTAGGTTAGCAGTAAAAGAACCACATACAACGCATTGTTGGGGGGGGGGGGGTTTGTGGTGACAGGTATCCTGATGCTTGATTTGAATCAAAGTAACCTCAGGGAAGGTTAGCAGATCAAGAAAAATAAAGCATCCCAGCTGAAAAGATCCGAGGACATAAAAAGGAACCACGGAATGAAACACACGACATAAAAGCCGCATGACTCGGAAAACAAATATTGAGCTAAAAAATTTCCCGTAGAACCCCAAACACACGAGCAGAACCGTAAAGATGACAGATTTACCGGACAAAAGAAGAAAAGGAAGGATACTGGTTCATCAGCGACGTCTTCCCAACCCTAGAATCGAGTAAAACCCGCAATCAGAAAAGTTGCGCCATCCCAGATCCACGACTATTAAAGAACAAGGGGAGCGGCGACCAAAAAACAAAAAGGTACAATGGGAAGAGCCAGGATAGACCCTAGAAAGGCACGTACCCACTGTCGCCAAGAACGATGACCTTAAGCAAGGTCCGCCTGCGCATTGACATCTGCGGTTGAATTGTAGGGCTACGACACAAGAATCCGCTCGGGCAGCCGGATTTGGAGATCGGAAGGAAAGCTGAGATTCCTCAATACGGGCAGAGATGGTGAGCAAGAGGAGGAATTTCAGGGAAATCTCGTTAAGAAAATCAGTGCTGTGTTGGAGATCGAAGGGGATCTATATATATATATATATCCGTGTATATATATAGAGAGAGGGAGGTAGAGAGAGAGATGGGGGGAAAGCAGAGCATGCGCCAAATCCGGTCGATCTCGTCGCCCTCTGTTTACCGGTTATATACCCAATGTGATGGGAGTGCTCGTTTTCAAGTGCAGTCGAGTCGGTTTTTCCTCATACTTCAACCCACCCCTTACTAGCAGTCTAGCCCGCGCTTTAGTTTAATCCATTCTGTTTTATCACTTAACAGTTTGGCCCCTAATACTTCTTTTTAAACCAATTTGGCCCAATAACTATCATTTTATCATACGTCAGTTCAGACATTTAGAGCACTGCCAGAGAAGCCCTCATGGCATCGCACCGACACCATGGGTCCGTATCATATGTCTGGTGTTATTTTTTTAATGATATTTTCATATATGAACCAACTTTACAATAAAAAAAAGTGTAAGTAGAGAAAAAAAGGGAAAACATTGAGGACTAAAAATTATTAGGCATTTACTGATTTAGTTAGTCTAGGACATGTGGGCCTACTGAGACAAGTGAGGAAACTGGCCCCATCAGTAAACAAGGTAAGTTGAACTTGCCAATCACATCACATCTTGTGATGTCCTCCTCCCCTTCCACACAAAATTGAACTAGATGATGGCTAGGTATCTAGTGAGTCCCCTTCGGCTCCCGCATCGACAACCGAAGATCCCGATCGAGTCTTCGAGACATGACTCAATGAATGCTGACGGGGAATTCGGTCAGTGTTAAACTCAATTGCAGACACTGCAGCGATAGTGATTTGATGATCCTAGAAGTGTGGAAAGATTTATGTCGCGCGTGTGTATGCCTACATATGTCACTCTCAAAAATTGAAACTAGGGTATTTCTTATTTTATAATTTTCCCTTTTACTTTTTTTAATAGGTTGAGAAGCCCATGGGAATTTGGGCCTTACATCATCTTGGCCCATGGGCCCAAATGAAAAGCCCAAATCCTCTTTGCTTCCGTACGGGGATGTTGGGGGGGTGCGGCTGCGTGCATATTAAACTCGCATCGGCCGTCCGTCGCAGATACCTTGGGGGGTAATCGAAGCTCGAGCTTGGGGTCTCCCTGGAAGTTTGGAAGATTATAGGCATGTCTCGCCGATTGCAGCTTTCGCTTTGTAAATCGCTCCTGAGGCATCCCTTCGAACAGAAATTCCGGTGTATTCTCCGCCCATTCACTGTGATTCCAGCAGACATTGGAGCCGAATCGCCGATCGCGCTATCGAAGAAGCCGACTAGCGTCCCGGTTCGCACCTCCGTCACCCACTTATGCGCACGCCCCTTTGGCTCAAATCTGGTAGGAACGCCGGCCCGGAATTTCGGGGGGCTGAGCAGTGAGTCGGGAAATGAGGAGGACCGGGACAAAGTGGTGGACCTGATAAACATCAAGTTCGCGGAGGCAAGGGAGGAGATAGAGATGGCTATGGAATCGAAAGAGACTGTTTATTTCAACGAGGAAGCGGAGTGTGCTAGGGCCGCTGTGAAGGACGTCGTGGAGTTGTTCGAAGGTTCGTTGGCGAAGCTACCTGAGAGTGAAAGGGCTGCCCTGCAGAGGTCGATGGGGCTCAAGATTGAGCAGTTGAAGGCTGAGCTTAAGCAGCTTGATGATTGATTTGATATCATTGAGGATGAGGTCGGTGGGTTTATTGATGCGGTGTCCACTGGTTCCAATTTTGCCTTCAAATTTGTGCTTCATTAGAATTCTGATTGTCCGAGTTGTAAGGAGAAAAAGAGCTCATCTTTCTTCCAATTCTCTGCCTGGTATCCAAACTTGATTTTTATTCCCTTTGCTTCCATTCCTTACCAGGAACCCCCTGTGTGATGATTCAAATACTACTGATTCTCTAAGGAGAGGATCTCCATGCGAGATTGCTGGGAGTTCCTGATTCAAATAATAGCTGATTCCCAAGGGTACTCCCTACGTGATTAAGCACAATTCCACAATCAAAATTGTCGCTTTGAATTCGTAAGATCAGTCAAGAATTTTGGGTTTATACAATCACTTTATTGACACAAGGAGCTGGCCACTTTATAGGGTGCCAATCAAGCTGCCAGAACAAGCAAATTGACTGTTGAAGAAGGTAACTTATGCTCCCAATGTCTGAACAGGGATGTGATACAAACAACCAATTCCGCTGTCTCCGTCGAGTCTCAGTCCCGTTTTCTTGTTCAACACCTGGGACCCGTTGATCGAGGAAGCCCAAGCAACAATTGCAGTTCACTAACTTTTCCAAGTAAATTAACACATTTGCAGCACTGGCAGTTTTGCTTATTCGGGCTCTCCTTCAAACCTGAACCACTTCCAGTTTGCATAATTTGTTATCTCACCGAAAGGCAAATTGCTGTTAGGGGGCCCCTCAGGCTTGTAAGCAGCCATAACAGCAGGGAGCTTCTGTCTGTACTTCTTAGCCATCTCTTCTGCCTCTGAAAAGACTTTCTAAAAATGATCACTGTATAAGATCAATAAGGCTAACACAACGAAAAACTTTGTGTCACAGTTTTAATGAGGCATCATGCTATAACCAAATTTGAAACTTGGAACTCTCAAATAGTTTACCTCCTTGTTAGATAGGAACAACCCTGGTTCACTCTCAAGGTCTGCAATGCTGCAAAAATAAAGCATGCATTCAAGGTATAATAAGCTCATTGATAATTATACAGCCTTACACAATTATTTTGATTAGAACATGGCCTAGCCATTTTAGGGGGAAAAAACAAAGAACATAAAATTACATAAGCATCACTGGAACATACACTAGAGGACATTTGAAAGACATGAAAATGGAAAAGAATATACTGCTAGAAGTTAGTTTTTAGTTACCTGAGAGATATCTTATCTGGAAACATCGACTTCATGACCAGCACCTTAACCTTCTCATCAACAACAAATAGATCGGCAACTGAAGCGACATGGGAGTGGGAAATATTCGAGATATGCAGCAAACCACTGATACAAAGAGAACTGAAATCAAAAGAACCAACCTACACACATATATATATATATATTCATTGATCAAAATCCTTGGTTTTATTCTTCTCTCCAAGTAATTATTCCTCTCTTTTGGTGATTAGTGCAATAAATATCAAATCTAAACCTCTCATTGTTCTTCATATGCCTCTGCAACTCAGGAACCTAATAATTGTGGGCACAAGGATCAGTTCCAATGCAACCAGAGTCAGTACTCACCTTCTATTTGTTTCTCCTATTCTTATCTGAGCACCATATGGAAAGATCTTCTTAACAGTTCCATTAAGTAGTGTTCCCTCCCGCAGATTTAACATCTCCTGCAAGTAAATTTTAAAAATAAGCATTTCTCAACTTAGATCATTTTCAGATTATAGAAAATATCTGCAGGAAACTTGCCCATGCTTCCCTCTCACTCAGAATCAAGTCATTTCTAGCTTCATCTATCCGTTTAATCAGCACGTGTATTTGCCGTCCCACCTAAGCCGGTCAAAGCACAGATCACTTTCAAGAAGGAAATGACCGTGAAATACATGAATGCCAATAGATATTTTCATGGATCATTTTCTTAAGCAGAAGAAAGCAGAAAACTGTCTTCGGCTTTTAGTGAAATGAACTATGAAAAAAATGCAAAAAAAAATTAAAGCTTACAAAGCATCATAGAAGATTTCACTCACATTTTCTTTCAACTCAGTATAGTTGTTTACCCTGTTCAGCAACTCAGCTTTGGGAAGGAAAGCTCGCAGACCCTAGTAGAACCATATATTAGAAAAATGCACTACCATGCAAAGAGCAAAAACCACGTAAAACTAGACAAGAAACAGTGAACAGACCTCAATTCTAGTCAGAAGACCTGCGGTGTTCCATTCTATAATTTTAACCTCTACAGGTTCATTCAGCTGTTTTATCTGCAAGCATCACAGATAAAAGCAATTATAGTTTTCTTCATCTAGCAAATCTGGTTTTATTTTTGCAAATCAGCTCAGATTCAAATTGACTGGACAACAGCAAGCTAAGCAGTTCCAGAAGATGATGTTAAGCAGTCTCCTCATCCAGCAAAAGAAATGGAAAAGAACAAAACCTGCCTCACTCGGTGCCAAGCAATCCTCCGAAAAAGCCTTCTTGTCGAAAGCAGAGGCCTCCCACTGAGAGTCCTCCCAAGAACCTCAGCAAACAAAACCGTGCCCATTTCCACAACAGGCCGACCTGGCCCTGGTTCACTGCTCAGCGCATCATAGTACTTCAAAATTCCCATTTTTCCGCTAATCATAAAATCCTCAGTATCTTTCTTCAAGTCACATAGCAAATATTCCATCTCCCTATCGTATAAGGGCAGCACCTCCTTCGTCAACATTGTCCCTAGCAAATCAGCACCAACATTGATATCAAGTTTGTTCTCATTACCGGAAACCACAACCCCCATCACAAAATCACCCGGTTTTGGATCGT
The DNA here is from genome assembly GCA_900006705.1 of Sonneratia caseolaris. Lineage (NCBI taxonomy): Eukaryota > Viridiplantae > Streptophyta > Magnoliopsida > Myrtales > Lythraceae > Sonneratia > Sonneratia caseolaris. The sequence goes on along the minus strand of CXYZ01003351.1, from coordinate 196,186 downwards.
AATACGCCACGTGTGCCTTTGGAGCTTCCGATGCATTGCTTTTCAGTTCCCTCTTCTCCTCAGAGACTTCCATTCCCGCCCCTATTTCATCTTCTTCCTCTTCCAATGATTCCTTTCCCTTGAAGAACTTCAGAAAAGGCTCTAAAGCCTCCTCGCCGTCAAGACTCTCAGACCCTTCTTCGGAACCAGAAGCAGACCCATTGGGGACGGCAACAGGGGACGGCTTGTTTAGCAGTTCAAGCTCGTCATTTTCCTCAGTTTCGTCATTTTCACGCGGTTGAGGCATTTGAATGCTCGAAAAATCGCCAAATACTCCTCTTTGAGTGCACAAGACGAAATATTTGCATCTATGAAGCGTATGATTCAGAGAAAGTAGCAGGTTTTTATGGCTCTCACGGGCTTTACTGCAGACAACACTGGCGCGCGGAGTATAGAAGTGGCTGAGCGACGGGGACGCTGAATTAGAGTGAGAAACAGACTTACAAGGATGAAAGACAGTTAACATGGCCCTTAAACCGCAGAAGTTCATCAGCTGCTTTGCGTCTCCGTCTTCTCCCCTGATCGAAGAGGGAAGTTCAGACTTTTGCGCGTGACATCGTTGCCAATTTCCTGGTTTATTTTATGCTGCCGAGATTTTTATCCATTCCCCTCTGCACCGCACCGCAACGCATCTCGGTGCTTCTTCCTTGGTTCTGGGCTTATTTCACCCGACTTGATGGGCCCTGTGGATGTTATATTTCTAGTGGGCTGTTTGAGCGTAATTGTTGATGGATATCCGGAATGCTGGAGTCTGACATGAACCTCCTGTCCAAATTGGGTCCTCAAGCTTTTGCTGCATTTTCAATTTCCACTTCGACCTTCACCTACACTCTGAATAATCTTCCTCTTGCTAAGTGATGCAAGACATTTGGGTTCGACCATCGTTCCAAGCGATGACGGTTCGTCATTAGAAAGAAAACGTGTTCCTTTTGGTCAAACGATACTTTTCTTAGCGAAGAATTCTCATTCAGGGCTAAAGATTGGCATTGGCAATGACGATGAGGAATGCGTGAGGGGTGGATGAGGTCTCCACTTGGCGCCATTGGGGTGGCTTCATTGATTATTCAACCAAATTAAGTGCTTACGCCCTTTAACAGCCGGCTACTGTCCACTGCATCTCCAAAATTTCTATCCCCGGGATCACTGCGACCACGTCTTCACCTACGAACCCGCAAAATGTTCCTTCTCAAGGTCTCACCTTTCACCCTTCTTCCTTGTTGCCTTTTCATGGCGTCAAATGAATCATTTGTTTCTTATTCATTTTCGTTTCTTGTGATACCTATCAGGCATGGAGGGCAACTGCTTTTGGGGTTTACGGGTACCTCAATTTCACGAAGTCTGCCTTCTTGTGAGTCTAATTAATGTTTAGATTAGCTTTGGAGCTGGAACAGGTGTTTACTTTAAATACGCTGCTTATATCTTGATTTGGGTTTGAGTGCCCGTTGCATCTGATCTTGTTAATATTGTAAGGTTGTTGCTTTGACATATTAGGATTTCAGTCTCAGTGCATTTTTTAGTGAATTCAGGTGATATTCCGAAATAAAGTGCATTATGTAGGCTTATAGATGTATCGACTATCTATGATTTCTGTTCAAATCCTGCTTAGAATTCCAATTTCAGTTTTTGTCCTTTGGAAATAGTCCAGTCATTGGCCCTCTCTAAACGTAGTTTGCTTATCAGGGAGCATGCAAAGAAGTTCAAACCAGAGGACATGGAGATCGGTATTGAAGGAAAAAACTGCATAGTTACTGGAGCTAATTCAGGGATTGGTTATGCTACTGCAGAGGGTCTTGCATCACGGTACATATGCTTGTATTGTTTAAATTATATCACAGGCGGTATGGCATTTTACAATTTAGATTAACTTGCTCTCCTGTCAGTAGTGGTATTGGAAACTACATGCTGTCTAAGTAGCATATATGTTCTGTTTCTTTCAGTGGGGCAACTGTGTACATGATTTGTCGCAATAAGGAGAGAGGAGAAGCTGCACTATCTCAAATAAAATCCACCACTGGCAACCCAAATGTCCACTTAGAGGTAATCATTCTATTTACTGGAGACATATTTGAGACTTGAGGGCATGCATTTTGTAGAATAGGATGGCTTGTAAGTGTTGTTCTATCTTATGTGTGATGTTACTGAGTATAAACATCTTGTAGGTGTGTGATCTTTCCTCAGTAAATGACATCAAATCATTTGCTATCAGATTCTCTGCAAGGGATGTTCCAGTTCATGTTCTGGTAAGAATATCCTTTGAAATAAGTATTTTTCAAGTTACTAATCATGCTGCAGAAAGTTTGAACAATTCTGAATCAGGTTAATAATGCTGGTCTACTTGAGAATAGTCGAATCACCACATCAGAAGGGTACATTATCCAATATTTGATCTTACTATAAGACATTCTTTTCATATTTCTCTTGGAAGTTGTGATGCATCATGATTACATATTTCTTTTGCCCTGAATCTTCAGCTTCGAGTTGAACTTCGCTGTGAATGTGTTAGGAACTTTTACAATGACAGAGCTGATGTTGCCATGGCTTGAAAAAGCAGCTCCTGATGCTCGAGTGATTACTGTTTCCTCTGGTGGGATGTATACTTCTCCCCTGACAGAAGATCTACAGGTTATCTCCCTACCCATAATCGTGTGAACGCATCCTGAGTTTCTTAATGTTCCTATTAATTAAACAGACTATTGATTTCTGCAGTACAGTGAATCCAATTTTGATGGGGTAGAGCAGTATGCTCGGAATAAAAGGGTTCAGGTTAGTTAAAAACTTCAGCAATGATCAGCACCAATCTTATCCTTATAATGTATATCTTGCAACTTCTTATGGATTAAATCTCCTTTATTTTGGCAAGACCTGAGATAGCAAATTATCAATTGTCTAACCGAGTTCCACGGATAAAGGAAGTTTCACAACTGGATTGAGCAAGGGTCACATGACCTTCACAAGCTTTTATTAAGCATGGTGACCACCGGCATGGCCTGGATATGTATAGGCAGGCTTGAGATTGTAAACAGAAACATGTGCCTACAACACTGAATATGGACTAGGGGCAACAAAGAGTTTAAACCAGAATTTGTGCTCAGATATCGTGACACAGGACAGCTTAACCTATGCAGGAAGGTGCACCAATAATTTATATCAAGAATGATTTATGGTATTGTGCTTTCAGGTGGCATTAACAGAAAAATGGGCTGAAACTTACAAGGATAAAGGCATTGGTTTCTACTCAATGCACCCAGGCTGGGCAGAAACACCGGGTGTTGCTACAAGCTTACCTGGTTTCTCTGAAAGGTATGAAAGCTCTTTATGGATCATATTTCCTATTTTTCATACCCGTGTGTTCTAGATCTTTTTGTTTTCTTATGCTTTAAACGTCTGCTGCAGGTTCTCTGGAAAGCTCAGAACAAAGGAACAAGGTGCCGATACCGTGATTTGGTTGGCCTTGCAGCCAAAGGACAAGTTAGTGCCGGGTGCTTTCTACTTTGATAGGGCTGAGGCACCAAAGCACTTACCCTTTTCTGCTATCAGAGGATCTCATGCAGGAATTGATTCCATTGTCGGAAAAGTTTGGTCCATGGCTGGCCTCGTTTCATGAGGAACAGCTATATATTTTTGGCCAAAGTCTAAATTAGTTTCTCTGGTGGAGATCATGGATCAATGCTTCTGATGTTCTAGAATATGACATTTTCTTTGAGCTTTCGGGGAAACATAAGGTTTGATGTCTTAACAATGATATATAACACGTGCTCATATCTATTCACTGATGATTAGATAATACCTGGCATCTCGCAGAGGATCATCTCTGATGTCAAAGAACTTAGTTGGGATGATTCTGCTTTCATGACACTCAATGCTTTAGTCCGTTTCTGGGGTAAATCGAGCCCCAAAATTTTCAAGAATTGTACAGAGGTCTAGACACCCAATAATTCTTAACCAGGAGAAACAGAATTGGCCCGAAATTCGGACAAGATCTTCCCCATCCTCAGGGCGACGCCTGTTCACTTCTTGTAAGCAATGAGATGAGGGAAATTACATTTTCTGATGAAGCACCCACCTTCGAATCTGTTGATGCGCCATCGGGACAAGCTCAGCCCACGGTTCTTCAGTAGAATTACAATTAAAGGTGATCGCATAGCCGTTGTGCTTGCTCAACAATATTAGCTTGGATATGCCCTCCACTGCACAGGCCCATCATATGGTGAACGAGGGAGCAGCCATTGTGCCTATCAATATATCCCTCTGTGTCTTGCCAGTTGCAGACAAGTTCACAGAGAAGAGATGCAGGTATTTAATGGCGGGAAATTATCAGGAACAAGGTTCATTCAAAATTATTCAAATAAATGAGAGACAAAGCAATATTTGTCGGGTGTCAGTCACAACTACGAGAGAGAGAGAGAGAGAGAGAGAGGATCAGAATGACAAGGAAACCTTAAGAGGGGCAATAAAATAAAATGAGAGCAGACAGACGGTAAGTGCAGTGCAGTTCAAGTGCTGTGAGAAGAATGGCCGCCCGCCGGACTAAGAAAATTAAAACGCGTTGGCCCAGAAGGGATTATCAACTAATGTGGCGCCAGCCGTTGAGAGTTCTTAATCGGGAGCTCTACATGGTCGGAAACTCCCATTCATCCTAGCTTGCTTGGAGATGTTCTTTTGGAGACACCGATGTGCCTGTTCATGGCTCGGGAGTGACTCTCCAACACCACTGTAGATCGTGAACATCTATCAACGTACATGGAAAAACATCAAGCGAATACCTTCTGTAGAGTAGCTGTGTTCTTAATGGTAGCATCGGAGTCCACAAATTTGACGATGATGGTGGTGATTTAGCTCTAATTCGATTTGATAAGTCGAAGGAAGGAAGGAAGAAAGAACTAGGAAAGAGAGTGAGAAAAGAGGATGTCATATATATCTATATTATGTAAGCAAACATGTGAGGTAATTATAGAGATAGTTAACCTGGCGGGTTTGGCTGGGAACCGGTCTAGACCGCCCCAAAATCGACACACAATAAGAGTAATTTACAAGTAAAGTTCAAGAAATAAATCTGTTAAATCATAACTGGCCAGCACATTTCCTCGTTAAACTAACTTGGAGTTGTCTAAAAATTGACTTGAACTGCTAAAAACCTTCCATCGAGTTTTGACCGTGGATGCTGCGGATAAAATTGACCATCAATGGCAATTTTTTTTACCCCTAAAATTTTCTTTATATGATTTCCACCCCGACCCTCATATTCTATAAGTATTTTTATCATTTTCACAATTTCAATCTATCCAAAATCTCTCCAATTTTCTAACTTATTACTAAATCTCTCCAACAATTCTCTCAAGCAATATCCATTGGATGGTGTTAATTTTACAAAAATGTTGTTGACGTTGGAACATTAATTACATCAATAATTAGTTAATGAATTGTTTTGTAAGTTTTATAACAAGATTATAAGTGGTTTTTTAAATCGACACACCTATTTATTGTAATACATTTTTTTAATATTTGTTAAAAAAACATAATATTTCATTTATATAAATGAAATAAATA
>CXYZ01003351.1:177186-190543 GCA_900006705.1 Sonneratia caseolaris | reverse complement strand
TAAAGAAGAAGAAAATGGTCACAGAGAGCAGTCTACTTAGACCCAGATTTGAGCCGATTCATGATTTCTTATATCGTAACTTATAACCAAACTTTGTTAAACTTAATAGACCAAACCATAAACTAAACCCAACGATTTTAGGCATATTTTGAACTATTTTCGAGCCAGATGAATAACCCATATTACATTTATAGGTAATTGGTCTCATTTTTGTACTTCTCAAAATATTATTAATAAATATAAAGTTAACAAATGAAAAGAGAGAGAGAAATAAACTACTTTTAAAATCATAATCACCACTCAAAAAATCATAACTAATTATATTTTTCATTTTTTTAATATTTCTATAGTCATATTATCTATTCAAATATATATATATATAACAAATTAACTTATATATTTAAATTAAAATTTTCCAATTTTATCTGATTCACTGTCTTAGATTACTTTAATCCTTCTTAACTCAGTACCTCTAATCAATTTCATCGAGAAGACATGCATCGAGTGTAAGACGAGTCAATGTATCCATGAACATGTATATTGAATTGGGGAGAACATGCACGCATGGGGTTTGGTCCTGTTTTTCCGACCACTGCGAGTCAAAGGAGCGAGGCGTCCGGCGACCGCAGCGGGCGGTCGCCTCCACTCCACAGCTCATGCGTCTCAATTTACAAGATATTATTCTTTGCTACTGTATCTTGCATCAAATATAATATAATATAATATATATACACTATTAATCAATTAAAATAATAGTGGGACATTATCTATATCATTTCAGCTTGCTTTTACTTGACGCATGTTCTCACCCCTCCCCATGACATTTGTTCATGAATTATAAATAATTAGAGAGAAAATTTTCGCATCCAAAATTCCAAAGAGAGAAAGCATTGATGCCCCCCCCTCCACTCCAATCAGTAGATAATGACATCGAGCCAACCAATTATAGACCCCCTTTTTCCCCCCCTTCTGAATCCGCAAACAAACATCCTCCACTCCTGCTGACGTGTATATACAAATGTGTGTGTGTGAGAGACAAGTTTGTGATCAGATAATTGCATGCTATCGCTACTATGATCTTCTAATTCCATCGGTAATACACCGTGTTACAGCGACGGCTCCCCGTTTAGTCCAGTGAAAATGCAGGTTTTACCGACGGAACCGTATAAGAGACTGCCAAGAAGAGCTCACAACTTTGCGGTTGTTTCTTTTTTTCCCCATCAGAAGAGTTCTACTTCTTCAATGGCGCTTTGTAACTGTAACAACAGAGACGACAGTAGATGGTGGGGCGTGGGGGGTGAGCAGGCCGATGGCAGAGTGAGCTCAAGTCAGTCCTCTGAGGTCCCCCGAACGGTATCGTGGACGAACATAAGACAAAGAAATTTAAGGACAGGGTGTGGAGTGAAGACAGATCCAGAGAGAAAGAACAGACAGTCCAATAAATGCCACCAGGCCACTGGCCAGCCTCGTTCAAACAGAGAGTAAAAATGGAAGATCGGCCAAGAGCAGGAAATGAATCTATATACGTATATACGTACATATAAATATCCATCTGTGTATGGTGTAGGGAGAACTGTACATGGAGAGACCTCTAACAAGACCAGAAAATATATATGTATATATATATATATGTCTCTGTATGTAGATAGATTTGGAGATTAATCGAGGAATATTGATTGCCTATCATGAGACAAGCAATGTTAACCCTCCCGACATCTGTGCTCTCTAATTACCGTCTTTGCTCTATAAAATTGTAATCATGCGTTCTCTCTTTCCCTCTCACCAACTCTCACATCAAATCTCACACGGGCGGGCGGTCAAACCCTAACCCCCCACATGATCAAACCTTCCATTTCGCATTAAAAAAGAAAAAGGAACAAGAACGATTTCGTGTCCAGTATTTTCTACTAATTTTAAATCCGACCGTAGACCGAATTCTCTGTTGTTTTTTTACCCCTTTTCACCGGCAAATAATATTTAATCTTATTCTTAGCAAAAATAAATATATACATATATATAATTAGTTACATTACATACATATAAGAAAGCATACCTTTTACGCTAATGTCCTTCTATATATATCTCCATCTTCATCTATCTATCTCTCTCTCTCTCTCTCTCTCTCTCTCTCTCTCTCTCACAGATCAAACCCTTCAATAGCATAGAAGGAAGGGAGGGAGGAGGAGGAAGGTCGAAAGAAGATGATGAACAGCTTCGATTCTCAGAGGCAAGGCTCTTTCAGAAGCATGGGATGGCAAAGCCAAGCCCCCCATCCTCAGCAGATCTCCTCTGCCTTCCTCTCGAAGACCACGGTCGGCCCTTCTCCTCCTCCTCCTCCACCGCCCACCCTTCTCAGGCCTAATTTCCCCCGAAACCCTAGCTTCAAGCTCCAGCCAGCTGCCGGCAGCGGTTTCATGGGACTGCTCGACGACGAGGACCTCGTGTCGGGGCTGGTGCCCCCAGCGGTGACAGTGGTCCTCGAGGGCAGGTCGATCTGCCACCGCATCTGCCTCCACAAGCACGAGAGCTACCAGAGCCTCGCAAGGGCCCTGAGGCGTATCTTTGTGGAAGGAGAAGGCGAGGGCAGCATGGGCGATGAGAAGGAGAAGGATGTCGACTTGTCGAACGCGATCCCTGGGTACCTTATAGCCTACGAGGACATGGAGAATGATCTTCTTCTTGCTGGCGACCTGAACTGGAAGTAAGTGTGTGTGTGTGTGTGTGTGTGTCCTGATTAGCTAGCTAATACAATCAAATTCAATCAGCACTATTTACTTATCTAGCTAGCTATTGACTCTGTGTTTATGATTTCTAGCTAGATCCCGTTTGTTTACAGGAAAACCCTAGAATTAATTCTTCCATAAGATCGATCTCTATTTCTCATCGAAAAAGTAAAAAGTCGACCGGCTGTGCTGATCGNAAGATCGATCTCTATTTCTCATCGAAAAAGTAAGTAGTCGACCGGCTGTGCTGATCATGGAGAAATACATTTAGGGTTTTTATGCAAACGTTACATCTGATTTTTCAAGTAGCGTGAACAATATACAACACTCTGATCTCGCAGGGACTTTGTGCGCGTGGCTAAGAGAATTCGGATACTGCCAGCAAAATCGAAGTCGAGGAAGACGAAGGTTCGCGAGTAATTGATCGATTACACTACCTAGCTAGAGAGTCTGCCATTGTGAGATGAGTGGTGTTTGTTATATCTTGTGCGGGTTACTATCCATATATAACTGTCAAGGGGGGGCACATGTAATTCACAAGTAATTCTCTGAAGATGCTCCACATATATATATATATATATATATGGCATTAATTATATATAAGTACGTACGTATGTGTGTGTGTGTGTAGCTTTGGGCTTATAATAGTTAAGAGAGGACAAATCTTAATAATCTTAAAATGAACACAAAACAAAAAGTCTCCTCTAAGATCTGTGATGAACGGTTTGCCATGGACGGCGAGTTAAGCTAACAATCTTATGTACACATGAATATACATACATATATATCTATAGAAGCAAATTAGATAAATCAAATGTGTCTGCTTTTTTGCATTCCTAGGTGGGCATTTTTTAAATTAAATCAGTGGAGGAAGAATGGTTTTCTCTAAGCCTCGTGTATGTATGTACGTGTGTGTGTGTGTCCCAGCCCTGGTTAATTTGAGGTGAAACTTAATATATATATATATATATATAATTACTTGGAATATGTTGATTTATATTTAAATTGAGATAAGGCTTCTTTCTATCTACTAATTTGAATTTTAGTAATTAAGAGTTGTGGTTTGAATCTTTTTTTTAATTTCTTAATTATAAATATTATAGTTGCTTCGGAGCATGATGAGTAGTACTATGATGCTCGCCATGCCAATTTGTCTTGATATTATAATTAAGATATGCTTGCTAATTCGCATACGCAATCCGTTTTATTTCATTTTAAAGTATATTCACTGAAAATCTCATAAATTTACTTATTCTTTCTTAATTGGGTCACCAAAGTTTCAAAATATTATTTCGATCCTATATATTTGATTTTATTACATCATTAAGTCTTACCCATCAAAGAATTGTGGTTTGGTGTAGCAACACTGTCATCAATTTAATAATTAAAAAATTATATGTTTAATTTTTATTGTGAGACTCAATATATCCATTTATTCCCTCTTCTCCTATCACATTTTAGGCCAGTCCTATCCATCACTCTCTTTAACGGGCACGTTGATGTGGCATCTATATGTTGGCACGGCAATTCCATTGATCATGTGTCGTTCTAATGCGGCACGGTGGCATGGCGTTCTTAATGGTGATTGCCCCCGCACGTGCAATTTAGCACGAACACTAAAAAATCGTTAATGGCATTCTTAATGAATACGTTACGGAACTTAACATACACTAAAAAATCGTAATCCAATATGATTTTCCATGCAAAAACACATAAATGTAAATATATATATATAGGTTGAGGAGGGTTATGACTCTCCTATAGGCAAAGAATTGCTCAGTGGCTGATTGTACCCACTGATTAATATACCCCTTCTCCATTAAGATGAAAATCATTCGTCAGAGCAGATTAAAAAAGAAAGAATAGAAAAAAAAGAAGAAGAAAAATAAGGAGATATAAGTTTTATACATAAAAATTAAATATATAATCTCGTTGTTCCAGTTATGCCAATCTCCCTCTTAAGTACATCTTTCTGCTCAAGTCATGAGGCAGCACAAACATTTTCCTCGGATCTTGTCGCGTGCAGCCTTTCAATTTTAGAGCAGAAACCGAGACACACAATGACCAATTTATTTTGCACTTTTGCCCCGCGGGGGGAAAAAAATTGCAACAGAAAGAGAAAAGAAATCATTAATTATGTTAATATTAATATACATTTATTAATCTTTTACTTAAATAATATATTAAACTTAAATATCTCAAATAGAAATGATTTATATAGAAATAATTTTATTATCTAGATAAATTGATTTAACTGGTTATTTTATTTGAACATGTCCCCATATTTACCCTCCAAATACGTACTTACCGTCTACCACACAGCACAACTCTCTCTCTCTCTCTCTCTCTATATATATATATATTGTCTGTCTGCGTGGGGGAGTTGAGGCAGTGGACCAATATTTTTAATTAGGAGTGTACGTCCAATTAGGAATATGGACCCGATTTTCTTAATTTATTCATAAATTGGGTTTGTTTTTATATTTTTNTAATTTATTCATAAATTGGGTTTGTTTTTATATATATATTTTCCTTTCCTTTTCGTGTGTGACGGAAAATTTAACGGTTAGCAGAATACCATTTCATGGTAAAATAAGAAAAACCAAGGAAGAAATCAGATACCAAACTAATAATTGATTAGTGTGTGGTAGACGCCGTGCAAGCCTCGAATCGTGACTTGATCCATCCAAGGGCAACCTGCATGTTCTATCTGTGTACGAATGGACATCTGTCGACTGTGTATATCTGCCGGCCACGAGTCTCTATCGATGTGACCAATGTATAAATTAATGTAACATAATTTACATAACTATCGAAAAAAAATGAATTTGCCCGTACAAGTTAATTTGCGATGTTTAGTCACCGGAAAATTAAATGATACAAGACTGCGATGGGGTGGCCCCGACAAATTGGGTTACAGCAAATAGGATAGATAGCTGTAATCAATTTGACACGTGGGGGTTTGACAAAAAGCTGCTCCTTGCTGCCGAACTTTGGTTCAACCTTCTCTACCAAACCCGTTTTAATTCATAGCCCCCGATCAGTATTTATCGTAAGTACAATTTTGTAAATATACAGTATAATGATTTTGTAAATCATACGAAATAATTAGAGTCCGATTCCACCGTTTTCGGGTGCACATATGTGAGCAGGAACCGGGACCAAAACGGGAAATGACCCATACCCAATCTTCTCACCCGAATCTGCCCGAAAGGATGCATCTCGCATGCCATTATGGACCAACGAAACAGACAGTTTCCAAGTAATTTGAGGATTGCTAGCTGGATATCATCCTCGTCCAAGCTCTGCTGCCGCCATGCATGAGCGCGAGCGCGCGCCCGCCGAACTGCTAGAGCAACTGATGGATTCGGTCGGATTAGGTTTTGGGGTGCCCTAATTGATTGCAGCACAATTTTATTTATGTAAGTTAATTGATACGTGATAAATGAATATTACGGAACCACGGTAATTAAAGATTTTTGCGTGAAAGTCAACTGCTGGGCTGCGTTTCTGTTGTACGGCGTACGCTTGTCTTTTCGTCACTGTCCTCTGCGTGCATGCACTGTGCACCACGCTGCATGACTTAGATTGAGAGGGTTTCGGCAACTTGCGACGATGATTTTCGGGATGCAACGTATCGGCCAAACTGCCACTTCCCCGGTGTTAATTTTGCAGGTCAATCGTCAAAGGTTCATACTTATATGTGCATGTATATATATACGTACGTAGAGTTGTTCACCCTCCTTTAACTGCATGAATTCCCAGATCAAAAAGCATCGATGACAAACTTCCAGATGTGCAGGAGAATAGGACGATCATCGTTCATCGTTGTATACGTACACGTTGTCTTGGAGATGAAGCTTTAGATCATCACTGCAGTTTGCAGATGTGTTTTTCTCTCTCTGTGTTTCGAAATATTGGTGTAAGAGAAGCGCAGAAGCCTCCATTGATACGTACATATATATATGTCATGTAATGATTCTTCGGTTTAAAGTGAGGTCAACATCCCTGTGCTCACGTGCGGTTCCCTGCAATGGCGGGCAGCTGATTGTTTTTCTCTCCTCCTGTCTAGCTCAATGGTAGGTTGGATCTGAGAGCATCATGGGGTGAGTCCATTGATATGACTCGGCCACCCTTCTACTGCATAAAATTTCGAAAAAATTCATGTGAGCGGGGATCAATCTGATGACTAACCATTTATAATTTCTTTGATAATGACAATAATAAAGAAAAGTAATTAATTCGGATGCGGATTCAGCTGGTGCTTCTAGCCCAGAGCTGTAAAGGCCTTTTTCTCCCAAGGACTTGAATTTCATTCTTGAAAATGTTAAAAATGGATAATTGCACCTAAGAATTTTATTTATTTATTTATTTACTTATAAATTCAAATAAGAAAAAGCAGATTAGGCCTAACTACAGCTTCGGGGGCATAGTTGATTGCATTAGTGGGCCAATATATACGTGTGTGTAGTATTGGGCTTCCAAATGGTTGAGTTGAGTTGTGCTGAGGCTGAAAAGTCCCAATGAGAAAGACTGAGTATGCAGCCCAAAAGCTCCAGGCGAGTGTCACACTCACCGCAATGACTTTCAGGATCACATTGTTCTTCAGCAGACGGATTAAGGCTCCAACATCGAGTGGGAAGAGGCAGTTAGCCCAGAGGGCTCAGACTCTGGAAGAAAATTATTTGACCACCATGAAAACTTGCATATAGACCACCTCATCATCCACAACACAATACATGCCTATTGAGAGTGTGAGAGAAAGAGAGAGGGAGAGAGGGAGGAGGAGGAGGAGGCAAGGAGCAGGGGAGATACCAGCAACAGTACACTGGGAGTGAGAATTACATCACCCGCTGCGACAACCGCAAATGCAGCGGCGAAAACCTCAGACTGCAATAAGAACAACCAATTAGAGAAAACATGGATAAACTCATCTTATAGGTAAGAAAGATGTAGGATTGATATGGAACTAACTATACACAACATCAGGCCTACAAATCCATTAATTAGAGGACAGAGCAAAGAAATACAGGTGTGCCATAGATAAGCATTTTTCAACGCAAAGGTCCGCATTGATCTAAAACATAATTAAGTCATTCTTCAATCTTGTACGATAGTCAACTACTAGGGCATAACCGGCTATGCATTCATCAGCGGGAATATTTCCATCGTAAAGGGCAGTCACCTAAGCAAAGAAAGAAAAGGGCAATGACCAGATGTCGCCACACGATTGTCCTAACCAGACGAAATCCTGTTTTCCCGAGACTCTAAAGAGCACAACTACAGACTGGCTCTGTATACAGGCAAGCCAGAAACTTCTGCTTATGATGCAAAACTATAATTATTAGCATTTTCTAACTTACACCTAACGATGCATTATTATGCAACAAAATTTTTTATATTTAGGTCGTGGAAATAGGACTCAAGCTGTCCCAAATCTTCCTCTTTTCTTTTCTTGTTCTTGTTCTTTTTTTTTTTGGAACTGTAAATGAATACTTTATGACATCAGACTTAAACTGTACACCCCCTGAAAGTTCAGCTGGAGCATCCATTCCACCCAACAAAAGTAAGGTTATGTGCCTCGTAATTCATCTCCCTCGGTATCTATCCACAACAGTTTGTAATCATCAAAGAAATTCGAAAACTTTCCTACATCTTTAGCCACTTTTCCATTTCCTGTCACTCGCCATAGAGATTGCAACCAGGATGACCGTAGCTTCTTCCTGAATGCATGAAAGTGCAGCCTTTGGATCAGTAATTGATACTCACTTCACTTAAAGTTTAACGTGCCGTATCATTTTGCCAATGATATCTTATTCTGCGGTGCATTCACAACCATTCAATAGCTATGGTCCACCGGCTAGCTTCAAACTATACGGCATGGCGTGCCCAGTTCACGAACCACCCATATCTGAGCATTCAAGAGAGTATCAGCTGGAGCTAAAAATTCAGAGGCACAACTCCATTTATCCAATTGAACGAAGCATTTGATAACAGCTTGTAACCTAGGACTGGAGTTAAGACCGAACCGGCCCTACGGACGCCAGAGGTGAACAATTTAATCAGCTCAACTTCTTCACTGAGGCAGACCACGAAAGAGCGAGCCCAAGGAACACGACGTTAAAAAAGGGGCACCAGAGATCCCAATCCCTGAGAGCCTTGCCCGGATATTCACGGAAAGGGTTGGGGAACACGCCGAGCTTCAGATTGCTGACAATCCTACAGAGATCCCGTTTCACAGTGTCACACACCAGCTCCGTCGGGGTGTTATGGGCGGAGCCGAACCCACCGTTCGAGATGTTCCGATTGCTGGAATTACCTGTGCTGACGGGAGGCGGTAAGGGCGCTGCTGGGACGGGCGTCGGCTTCTGGCTGGAGGTGAGAGGAGGGGGAGGGATGCTGGAGGGGACGAAGTGGGAGGAGGAAACTGGGATTTGGGCCTGCGGGGGAGCAGGCAGCCGGGCCGGAAGGACGGTGGTGGGTCCGGCCTGGACGCTGGCCTGGATGAGGTTTTCAATCTCGTCCATGTCGGACTGGGAGGAGGCATGGAGGAGGACCGTGTCGCTCTGGAGGGCGTTCGACATTTTTCCCCGGGAAAACGCCATGCCATTTGCTCCTCAGGGAATCTGGCTCGGAACCAGAGACAAATGCTTCTTGGTGGATCTGGCGCCGGCAGGGTTTTACATTTCGCGGGAGAGGATAGGGAGGGATCGGAGACGATGAACAGCAAAAAACAGAGGACGGAAAAAAGTGTCTTTTCTTTTCTTGCCTTTCTTCTTGGCCTGATGAAAAAAAACAATTAAGACAAATTTTACTGTTTACTCAACGTTGTTTCCTTCCTACGATATATGATACAACTTGGACGGTTTCAAGTTCTCAGTGACATTGAAGTACTGCAGCGTCTTGATCCATCTCCGCTCGTTCTTCAGGAGGTGAACGGCGACGGTCCCAGGCCAGAACTCGCGGGTGCACTGCAGGTTCGGCGGCTCAGGGAAGTTGTACATGGCCCACTTGGCATTGAACCTGTTCTGGCCCCGTCGACCCATCTTCATCCAGTTCCCGAACACCTTGTCCTCAGGCCCCACAAGGTGGCCTCTCGGGATTTCCGAGTCCCGAACCCACTCGACTATGTCCCACGAGACTGCGAACCCCATCCCGGCCATGTAGTGCTTGAACGGGTCCATGCTGGTGCATGGAATGACAAAGCCGTAGTAGAGGTCCTCCCTCGGTAATGGCCTCAGTGACTCAGCCAGGTTCTCGAGTCGGAAGTAGATGTCATCGTCGGCTTTCATCACGTAGTGGTAGGGAGGGTGAGGCCGGCCCAGGTCGTCGAACATCTCTGGCAGGCTCGAAAAGTAGGTGTAAGTTTTCCCCCGGTTCATGTTCTCCGTGCAGTTGAGAATTACAATGTCGTCGTAGCGCAGGATCTCCAGAGCCACCCACACCTTCTGCTCTTCCTTCGTCAGGTTGCAGAACACAAACTTCACGTCGATCTGGGCGTTGGGCACCGGCGGCTGCGTCCCGTACACGAGGCGGAGGAAGCTCCGGCGCTGGTACTGGTCCGGGAGCGTCATGATCCCGATGAGGATCCGCAGGTCTTCCTCGGAGGGAGAATTCGGAGCCGGCGAGAGCAAACCGAGATCAGGGGAGATCTCGGGGGGAAGATCCTTCCCGCAGGTGAAAGCGCATTTGCGGAGGGCGTGGAGTCTTACCTCATTGAGAGAAGCTATGGTGCAGAGGAACAGGATGAAGATGAGACAGAAGACTATGAACCGCTTGCTGCTGTAGTCTGCAAATGCTGCCTTCGAAGCCATCCGACGAATTGATGACTGGGGAGGAGGGCTCCCGATTCGGCTCGGATTTCATTTTCGGGAATGTGCCTAAAAATCGTTGAATCTTACAGACAGCTCCAAAAGCAGTTTCAATTTCGTGGGTTCAAAGCAAGTCGGCGCATACTTGTTGCTTCATAGCCTACCCGTTTGACTTTTCCTCCCCTTCAAGGAAGGTGGTGAAGCTTGTGAACCCACGATCCGTCGATCCAAAGGTCAACGCGGGAAATGGAAGACAAGACTTAAGAGGGTCTTAAGAAATTAATTTTCTTAAGGGCATATTCNCACGATCCGTCGATCCAAAGGTCAACGCGGGAAGGTACATTTTCTCCATCTTAGAGTGATAAGATAGATCCTCGTGAAGGTACATGCTCTTTGTTGGGTGAATGGTGAACATGGCTAAAGAAATCGAACGTGTTGTCACCGTGTTGATACGTCATGTCTCCTCTTGGGCACTGAAATTCGGTCAATAACATGAGCAAACCTAGCTGTAATATTCCAATCTCATATGTGCATTCAAGAGAAGAGAGAGGCCAAGTTGGGCTATGGAAGTGGACCTCAGCCTAACAAGGACTTTCGCTTTTCACGCGTTCCGTTTTTGTTTTTGCTAGGCAATGATCTCATTCTTGAATGTCATGTGATATGTACAATATAATATAAAATTCATATATCATAAATTGGGTCAAACCCGATAATCAGGGTAAGCTTGCAGGGCATGAACATGGCATGGCAGTAACGTATGTTAATGGCCGGCGCTCACCCCGCAACTTGAACCAGAAGCGCATAAAATAAGACCATGGTTGGTTGGAAGGCAGGCTAGCAGCCACACAAATTCACGATGATATCGCTCATTGCTCACGAGGAAAAGGAATTCATCCCGAACTGAAGCAAGCAGAACATCACGGAGTGCGCCATGGAAGGAATCCTGAATCATCTATCTCATTACCGGAGGAAGGAGCGATGACTTCTGTACAATGACCGAGAAAAGCACTGATGAGAGCACGAAAGAATGGACTCGAGAAAAGAATGATCATGAAATGTGAGAGTTGTCTCTGAAAGGTACATAAAAAATGAAGCTCTCCAAATGAGATAAATGGAGTAAAAGGGAGAATTGACGTCAGAACGTTCATCATCTTCTTCTCCACCACATCTCGCCCCTTGCTGCCCTATGAAGTATACAGTCCAAGAAATCAGACTTTGCCCTGCTGTAGATCCAGTCCCCGCCTCCAAATTAAGAAAATGGATTCGATTCACGGGGAGGATCCAGAACCGAAGCTGCTACCTCTGTGGTACCTGAGCCTCAGAGAGACCAGCCTCTCCATCAGAATCTGCCAGTAGAACTTCGAGATGAATTGCTCGGCCCTCCCGTCCACGTCCCCTTCCTCGGACGGCCCGTAGCTCAATGTCCTCTGCAGGGACCTCTGTCTGTCCGATAAGCCAGCGCGGCTGAGATGATCAGTATTGGGCTCGGCACAAGCCATCAGGAGGCCGGGGAGATCCATGATGCTCAGACGGCGGCGGCAGCGGCGGCAGCTTCTGTTCCGGTTGATCACAGAGGCAGAGCTGTAGTTCAGGAGGATCATCCCCCTCTTGGCGGCCCTCTTGAAGTGAGTGAGCAACGGCCAGTCGTCCATCTTCTTGATTAAAGCAGATCTTTGCGAGAAAATACAAAGGTGTGGGAAGATTAATGCTAGCGTTGATATAATCTATTGGCAGAATTGAAAACCGTATAGCTCTGTACATTGGAAATATATAAAATCAAATTGACCCAAAAATAGAGAGATAGAGAAGGGGGAGAACGAAAATGACCACGTACTGGAATTCTTTCCATCTGAATTAAGCATACAAATGGTGCACGAGCACAAGGGTATAGCTGATACAACACTTGATATATATCACAACTTAATTAGCATTAATAAATTAATATAAAAAAATTAAGAATGAGCACAGATAATTAACTTTGATGATCATAATCAAACCCACATACCTCTCTTACTCCTAACTCACGTGATGAGATTATACCACCAAACTCCATTTCTCACATGCTCCTTTTTTGTGTTAGTCTTCAGCACAATTTTTAAAACCAAACCGGGAACTTGGTAGCCATCTCGGTTTAATTTATTTAATTAATTTAAATTTACTCTAAATCCAATTAATCTATTTAAATCGGCCAATTTTAAATTCAACCGTCAAATCCAACCGAATCCATGATTTGAGCGGATAAATTAAAATTTCATTTTAAAGAAAACACCATCACCCCTAATATCTTTTTAAAAATTGAATATATATATCACATTTTATTTTTATCATATTTAAATTTATTTATTTTGTTAAACTTAGATAATATAATGAATATTTTAAAATATAAATTAATATTCTGTATATAATATTTTAATTTATAATTATTAATTATATATATTATAATTATTTATTAAATATACGATTGAACTCATTAAATCTATAGTTCAACCTATTAACTTATATCTTAACTGATTTTAATTCAATCTAATTTTAAAAACGATAGTATTAGGCATGTCTTCCGGCTGTGAGCCATCAAACTACGAGTGGAAAAATCCGACCTTACCTAACCTAACCCATCACATAAGCTTACAGGCAAGGGCTGAAATAGAGCTGTCCGTTGAATCCTCCATACTGGGCTCTAAGAGCTGCTGTCGCTCTTCGGATTATGGGCTTTGGGAATAACATCGGCCCATCGAAGCACGTAGGAGATTCATCGATGAGGCTTAGTTTCTGTGCTGCCTCAAAATGTAAAAAAACAAAAAAAAAAAAAGATAAGGGCTGAAG
>CXYZ01003351.1:10348-176603 GCA_900006705.1 Sonneratia caseolaris | reverse complement strand
AAAAAAAAAAAAAAAAAAAAAAAGATAAGGGCTGAAGCATCCAATCGATAACAGGTCAAACCTAACCTAACCACCATCAATTTCAGTTGGGTCAGTCATGTATGTAATGATCACGTGGAGCCTAGCCCAAGTTCGACCATACGCACAGTATTTATTTTTAGATACTTATTTGATATTTAGATAACGTGATATCTAAAAATTCAATAATAATTAACCAATTCAAATTCGATATGAGTTAACCCAGTTATGCAATCTATTAGTAAGCAAAAAAGCAACATTATTAGAACTAAATATCTAGTATCCAGAAGTATAATGGATTCCATTTAATCCGAATTTGAATTAGATTAACGTTAAGATATGAGATATTCTAAACATAAATTTTTTTTACTTAAAACACTCGTACCCAATACGTTATTCAATGAAAATGGCATCAAACCATCTCTATCCACTTTTGTAGATTTAAAAAAGAAAAAAAAGCTTTAGTGGTGTGGTAGTATAATATTGCAAGGGAGTTGATAAAGGCAGGAAACGACGTCGTGGAGACGCTCATAAATGAGAGAGTGAGTGATCATGGTCGGCGGTTGCGGAGGTAGGTGAATCGGTGTCGTGTTGTGGCGGTCGGTGGTCCGGCCCATTTTCCTACCCGACCCGAGTTAAAAAAAAGTTTCCGACTCCCTTTGTAGGTGAAAACCCTACGTGGCACGCGATTAGTGGCCCTGTCTGGTCAAAGGATACTTACCCACCCCCTCAGCCCCTTTCTCCTTTACAAGTTTCTGTTTATTTACAAAATTATTAAATTAATTATAATTAAGATATCCTTTCACCAACCCCCCAGCGGGATTCGAGACCCGCACCCAGTCACTCTCATTCCTCGGACACAATACGCATCCTCATGTTTTCCTGAGCCATTTAATTTAATATCCACAAATATGACACTTAATCATACTTTTATTATATCTAAACTAGATCGGTCCAGTTATAAGATAAATATCTTTTTGACAAAAATTATATTTATCTACCTGACTCAAATAGATGTCAAATTAAGAGGAAGGGTTGCTGAAATACCGCTACGTTGTATTTGTGGCATATGCACGTGGCGTGTAGTGTGAGATAAGTCAATGGGTATCTGATTTGTCAGCCGGTGATTGCAATATGTCTTGTAATTAATATCTCCGTCGAGACTGATGTGATGAGCTTTTGCTAGGTCGACGTATGCATGGTGTATGTATAGTATACGGATACGATGATACATCATGAACTTTTCTCACCAACCACCTACTGGGCTGATGCTATATTGCCAACACCAAAACCCAAACCAAACCTTCCTCATCAGGGAAGGAAAGCAATTAGCTTAGCTGAGCTGAGCCTTCTCTTCTCACCCCATCCGCCCATCCATTCACCAAACACTCACCTTCTCTCTAATTATTTCCCCCCCTTCAATCTTCCCTTCACGGACGGAACAGGCACCGACACCCCCAGATGGAGTCCAAGCAAGAGGCGGCCCTCAGCCAGGAGTTCATCTTCCGGTCAAAGCTCCCTGACATCTACGTCCCGGATCACCTCCCCCTCCACTCCTACTGCTTCGAGAACATCTCCGAGTTCCGGGACCGGCCATGCGTCATCGACGGCGCGACCGGCAAGATCTACACCTACTCCGAGGTCGAGCTCACTGCCCGCCGCGTCGCCTCCGGCCTCCACAAGATTGGCATCGAGCAGGGCCACGTCGTCATGCTCCTCCTCCAGAACTCGCCCGAATTCGTGCTCGCCTTCCTCGGCGCCTCCTACCGCGGGGCCATGAGCACCACCGCCAACCCTTTCTGTCCTCCCGCCGAGATCGCCAAGCAGGCTACCGCCTCCAAGGCGAAGCTCATCATCACCCGAGCGGAGTTCGCCCCAAAGGTCAAAAACTTCTCAGAGGAGAATGGTATATATATATATATCGCCATAATATTATCTTAATCGCATGCCCTTCAAGTTGGATGTTCTTGTTATCTAATTTGCCGCCGTGTGTAAATATAATTAATTTCAGGTGTCAAGGTGATGTGCATCGACACAGCCCAGGAAGGCTGCCTTCATTTCTCCGAGCTGACCCAGGCGGACGAAGCCGAGATACCGGTGGTGAAGATCGACCCGAACGACGTCGTGGCGCTCCCCTACTCGTCGGGCACCACGGGGCTGCCCAAGGGAGTGATGCTGACCCACAAGGGTCTGGTGACGAGCGTGGCGCAGCAGGTGGACGGAGAGAACCCGAACCTCTACTTCCGCAAGGAGGACGTCATCCTCTGCGTCCTCCCCTTGTTCCACATCTACTCCCTCAACTCCGTCATGCTCTGCGGGCTCCGGGTCGGGGCGGCGATCCTGATCATGCAGAAGTTCGAGATCCTGAGGTTCATGGAGCTCGTGCAGAGGTACAAGGTCACCATCGCGCCGTTCGTCCCGCCGATCGTGCTGGCAATCGCCAAGAACACTGAAGTGGACAAGTACGACCTGTCGTCGATAAGGACCGTCATGTCGGGTGCTGCACCTATGGGGAAGGAGCTCGAGGATTCTGTCAGGGCCAAGCTCCCCAATGCCAAGCTCGGACAGGTCTCCTCAGTCAGCTATACTGAACTACATCATTCCGGCTAATTGGGTTTTCCTTTCCTTTTCTTCCTCTTCGTTGTTATTTGATTTTCATAAAACGAAACGTACACGTGCTGTGAAATTGTCAGTCAGACCAGCACAAGGCAACGTGCGACAAACCAATGATGAAGAAATTATATATCCTCATTGTCTGCGCCGATCTACTGCACGCAGGGATATGGCATGACAGAGGCNTTTGCGTCGCTCTACTGCACGCAGGGATATGGCATGACAGAGGCAGGGCCGCTGCTGGCGATGTGCTTAGCTTTCGCCAAGGAACCGTTCGAGATAAAATCCGGGGCGTGTGGAACCGTGGTGAGGAACGCCGAGATGAAGATTGTGGACCCGGACACCGGCGCATCGTTGCCTCGCAACCAGGCTGGAGAGATCTGTATTCGAGGCAATCAGATAATGAAAGGTACAATTTCGGAAATTTCTCTGGACTCACCTCACCCACCACACTATTTTTCCTTCAATTCGTACCGCTTACTGTAACAGCAATTTGTCGATCATATGATCGTAGATTGGTAAACTTACCAGGCCGAACTGCAGTATCCCCTTGCTCAAACCCAAAACGGGTTTTGAGCTACGTTAGAATGGATTTGCGGTAAGCTTTTTTTTTTTTTCCTTTCTTTTTTTCTTGTTCGATTTATTGATCCAGAACCTGAGATTATTCTACCGAGTTGGCGATTAAGATTAGGTGGAGATAATTTGTCCGAGCAGGAATTAGTTGGCGTTGAAAGAGATTTCAATCGTGGAATCATTAAGAGGCCGGGCAGGGGATTATTAGATCATGACACAAATCATATGATGGTTAATTATTATATCCACTAATCGTCGACATAGATATGTGGAACGTTATGTTAACACTTTAGCTTGGCACAAACCGTTCATTTTGCTTCAATGGTGGGCTTGAGGGTTCGGTGAAGTCGCTCAACGATCTCTTTCAGAAAATTGGATATACAGCAAACTGGCCTATCATGATTACCGGCGGAACAGGCTCTTGATGGAAGCATTTTCAACGTAAAGTGGGGGGCGGATGCTACCGATATGAATTGATTGAAACTTCTAGTTGGGTTCTTCAAATGGGCTTCACCTCCCTTCGCCCGACCTATCCTATGTCTGAATCAGTCAAAATTAACTGAGATTTTAAAGTATTAGATAATGTGTGTGTAGGGAGGACAAAAGGGTGTAATAGTGCTCCATCTAGCTAGGTTTACCTAATCCTAATATAGAAATATAAATTATTTTATATGCAACTAAAGGAGAACAATTTCTGATCATAGGAGGTAGGACTTACACCGCGTTATCGTTCCTGTTTAATGACTTGTCGTTGCCTTCCAGAGGAAAAAGGGTTCGGTCATACCGACATGTCGCAATCCTCCACAGCTACTTTAAAGGCTTCCTCCGCCGTCTCTGTCTTATCGGCAAGGAGGAGACCGGCCAGTGCACTGAACAAACTATACCGTCCTCTTCACAAATTTTGTTAGAAAATTGTAGTGGAAGTATATATATACTTAAATTCTATATAATTCAAATTAATCATTTCACTTATATACATTTGATTTTGTAATATACTTGAATCATAATTCTAATGGTTCGCTAGTACAGTCAACGACATGATATGTCGGTAGATTGTTGCCACATCCTCACGCAACACCAATAGGATATTGCCACACCAGTATATTATATCAGTAATTTATCGACATATTATTATATCATATTAACAAATAATTATCATATCAATACATTATTAGAATTAAGATTAAAGAATATTAGAAATTAATCATATATAACTGAAATAGTTATTTTAAAATGATTCAAGCATAAAAAAAAAATATTAAATATATATTATCTGTATTACAATTATTCCTAAAATTTGGTAGTAGAATTTATTGCACAATTACATATCGAATGTCTAGTCATGGGCACTATTTTCCATGATATGGATAACAATTTAAAATTGGAATCTTCACCCACCCAATGCCACAAATGTTAAGGACGATGGGTCCATTCTCCCCTCCCATTTCCATATTTGCTCCTCTTTAATATCAGAATTTGTGGGTAGCCTTTGATTTTTCGAGTTGGAAAGAAATTAACCCGTGGGTCCGTGATTTGGGACTGATGATTATTTGATGTGGGTTTATGTGGATTAGGTTATCTGAACGACCCCGAGGCCACGGAGAGGACCATAGACAAACAAGGGTGGTTGCACACGGGGGACATCGGCTACATCGACGACGACGATGAGCTCTTCATCGTTGACCGGCTGAAGGAGCTCATCAAGTACAAGGGCTTCCAGGTCGCCCCGGCCGAGTTAGAGGCCATGCTGATCGCCCATCCCGATATTTCAGACGCCGCCGTCGTGCCGTGAGTGTCCTCTCCAAGTCTTACCAGTAATAAAAATAAAAAAAAAGACTGCTGATGAACACCGCATGCGCTGGCTCCATTTTGGGGTGTTCAATTAATTGTCTGATGGGTCGAAATGATTCATGGAATATTCAGGATGAAAGACGAGGCCGCAGGGGAAGTTCCGGTGGCGTTCATCGTCAGATCCAATGGATCCAAGATCACCGAGGACGAGATTAAGCAATACATCTCCAAACAGGTAATCTTGACCTGTTAAACTAATCGTCCGCACATTAGGGGGTCAGGGTCAGTCCATGTGGTGATGTTTCTCTTTCGATAATGTTATGTTTCATGCATATTTGTGGGTCCGATTGTGACCATTTATTGATACACACCAATAAGGACGGTGGACAAGGTCTGTGCATAGTGATGTTATCAAAATGTCGTCCACCCCCAATCGGACAGCCATTTTTGTCAAACTTTTGTGGTGCCCATTAATTAAGGCAATTGATGTCCATATACATGAGGGATTCATTTGATCTCTGCAGGTCGTCTTCTACAAGAGAATCAAGAGGGTTTTCTTCATCGAGGCAATCCCAAAGGCCCCGTCGGGCAAAATTCTGAGGAAAGACCTCAGAGCAAGATTGGCATCCGGCATTTACGCTTAAGCAGTTGTCCGTTCGATCCAGCAGCGTCATGCTCTCATCGGCCTCAGTAAATAATTCAGATTTGAGGGCCATCCGTCGAAGAAGTCATAAGGGTGCATGCACGTGACTCTGCAGTATCGCCTTTCGATTCAATGGTGGCTCTTTCCTTCATTTTCCCTCGATTTTCTTTCTCCCTTCCCCCTGGCTCTGTTACGCAACAATGTAAGTTTGGTCCTTAATTTCTAAAATAACCGAGAAACTCAAACTCCAGATGAACCAGGAGTGTTTTTCTCCTCTCTTTTTAAATGAATTTGTTTGTGTACAATGATGAACAATGAGAATCTGGATATGGTGTACAACATGTTTACAGTGTGATCTATCTAGACTTGATCTCTCGAGTGCTACACATGCACTTACTTGCATATACATGCATAATATACATGTATGTATGTGTGTTGTGTCATCTTCCACCTTGTTTTTTTCCCCACTATTCATTCGGGTTCTTTGATGCATCACTGCGACCGCCAAGTGGCGCCAACTCGGCTTCCAGTTAGCCGAATGAGTAGTCAACTTCTTAGAGGGTCAACTTTTGTTTCGGCTCACTGGGAAAAAGAAATAACTCTATGGAACGACGCCTACTACTGGTCTACAGAAACTCTGCAACGACTGTGCAACATGTCCACTCCAGCTCTTCCGTGTCTGCCGCAAGAAATTTCAATTCAACAGTTCTGATGAGCATATTTTTCCCCCTAAATGCCCATTAGTGCCCTAGATTCATCGTGCATACAGATGTACAAACAGCTGATCGATCGTGTATTTGATTCGTCCGTACAAAGAAAGAATGTGTCAAGAACATGGATCTGATCACCGCATGTAAGTGACCTAAACCCAATTATATCTAGAGCACTCTGAGTCGGTGAACCACCTTGCTAATTAAATTAAGATCACGAACAATGTAAGGCCCACGTACGAGTTGAAATTCCTTGCTGACTATCATCAAGTCCACCAAAAGGCCCTAATGAATTTGCACTGAGCTCCGCGTTCATAATTGATCAGAAAGCGGGCTTCGATCAACAGTATCGCCGTATGACTTGGAGCTAGCTAATCGGAAGTTTATCGTGTTTCGTCTGTTCCCTGCGTCACTGTGTCGTGCAAAGTTGCGACTGAATTAGAATTCAAAGTATTTGTGAATAGCTAGCTATACAGTGGGAGAGGATAGACACTGTAGAAAGTGCACTCAGCTGTAGGTACCGGATAACACTGAGGATATGCTTGAGGCAGAAAAGGAAGGGATGTGATGTGACGTAGCTAGCTATCTAGCTAGTGAAGGGTCTTTAAAAGATGCATGCAGATGGAAAATAAGACAAGTGTATTCCACGTAAGTTTGCCAGTGTGTGTGTGTGTGTGTATAGCATCGACACTCCACAATCATATATATATATATATATATATTTGTGTGTGTGTGTGTATAGCAGACCAATGACCAAACATGCATATCTCAGATAAGCCCAGATTTGTACTTTATGAAAACACACAGAAGATGACTCGATCGTAGGAGCCCTCAAACCACTTCCTCACCACACCCCACCATGAAACCTGATTAGCACCAAAGGCCTTTAATTTCCACAACT
Organism: Sonneratia caseolaris; assembly: GCA_900006705.1. NCBI lineage: Eukaryota > Viridiplantae > Streptophyta > Magnoliopsida > Myrtales > Lythraceae > Sonneratia > Sonneratia caseolaris. The sequence goes on along the minus strand of CXYZ01003351.1, from coordinate 169,354 downwards.
TCGAAAAAAAAATTCTTTTAAATCTAACTTTGAGCATAGATCACATTGCACTTGTGTGGTTAATTAAGATTTAAGACCTATATATGATATGCCGATTTATACATGAAAATGTTCAAAAAGAGTATTTCTGACACTTCATTGTGTTTCCATCGTCAAGTATGACTAGGAAAGATTAATTGTCAACTAATATTTCCCCTTCAAATGTGAAAGGAGCACTGATGATGGATCCATATACGGTTTGTGTGTGTAACCGAAGAATAAACATTGTATTGTCCGACAAGGGTCTCAAGTGCTGCCAGGAATGGAGGCGACAAAACCTTCGATGCCCACTGGTCATTGCACCTTCCCACCTCTTTTGAGTGTGTGTGTGTGCTTTCTCAATCTTATAAGCTCATCCTTCTCCTCACTGTCTCTTCCAAGCCTCTGTAATTCCTATTCAAACACAGAAAGAATCTCATGGTCATTTTCTTGCATCGAGCTCGTTCTTCAAATATTCTATATATCTATATATATATAGTTGTACGACTCTCCCTCTAGTTCAATTTATAAATTTCTACTAGGAAAGTTACATAAGCCGCCTTTCAAGAAGTACTTTATACGTTCAATACCGCATCTACTTAAATAGATAGCTTAACTTCTCCAATCCGATCTTCCTTCGATCTTTTGAGCTCTCTCGATATGGAATATCAACCCGGTACGTCTCTTAATCTCAGCTTACCAGATGACAACCAATTACCAAGCCTAGAGCTCCACCTCGTTCCTCCCTCATCTTCTTTGGCCCCCTCCTGCCCCGCCAAGCCACGCTTATTCTCGTGCAACTTCTGCCGCAGGAAGTTCTACAGCTCTCAGGCTCTGGGAGGACACCAGAACGCACACAGGCTCGAGAGGACGTTAGCCAGGAAGAGCCGAGCGGAGCTGTCCTCTGCAGCAGTCGACATGGCAGGGAGAGATAATTGGCCGGCAGCCGCAGGAAGTGGCCCTCACCACATCGGTCGGTTTCAGCCCCAAGTGTCCGCCCATTCAGGGACCATGGACCTCGGTGGTCTTGGGGAAGGCCGCCGAGGTTCATGGACGAAAGTTGCATACAGCAGTAGGCAAGAGAGCAGCAGTGACCAAGGCGAGCTCTCACACCTCGACTTGTCTCTCAGGCTTTAGCAGCCATGGATGTCATCTTTCAGTACGATATTGAGGTGTGAAATTATTGAAACCTCTCGACGTTGTGATGAGGTGCATGATTTGAGTTGATGTTGCGTCTTTTCACCATGTGAAGTGCCCAGGAAGAGTTGCTATCCATCTATCTGTTGGGTTATCCTGTCGGCAGCTTTAGATCAAGGCTGACAAAGGGAATCTTCCAATTGTTNTTGGCTATCCTGTCGGCAGCTTTAGTTCAAGGCTGACAAAGGGAATCTTCCAATTGTTGTCCCTTGATTATTATTTGCATGTAATTTATGTATTGACATATAATATATATATATATATATATATGAATTCCTTTGTCAGACAAAAACGACATCGCTCTTCTCCGCCTCACTTTCAACGTGCATGACGTTGAAGTTTTTAACTCATGACACTGGAATAATCATCTCCTCTCCATATCAACAGTTCTTACCATCCTCCACGTGGCTGGCACAAGCAGGGAAATCCAAGTGTCAAGCACTAGCGCCGCCTTTCACTGCTATCGGTTACCTGTAAGTTAGCAGCAGCAGTGGAAGGATAACTTACGATTTCCCGAAAATGAGGTGGAGAAGAACGTTGAAGATCTAAGTGTCGAGCACTACCAGAATTGATTTGATGGTACGGTGTCTGTTGATGTCGGATAGATTGAGAAATCTAGCACGCAAATATAGGAATACGATGACGCTCTCATTCTCAGATGACCCATCGACTGTCCTTTGGATTAGTCACGACATCTGAAGACTAGCAAGGCAAAATCACTGTTTAGATGGTTCTTTCCCGATCACGGGTCCCGGGGATTAAGCCACATCTGATCGTTTCACGAAGGGATTGGAGTGGGAGTGGGGGGGGTTTATAATTTCCCAATTTCGGAGCCCGTCAACATGAAACTCCATGCGAAACTACAACGATTTTGTCTCCCGCTCATATCATTCATCCATGTTCATACGCCTTTTCATGATTAGTTAGTTATGTACCCTCCCTCTCCATTGAACACGAACCTGTTCTGATTGAGGGAGAAGGGGGGGAGGGGTTTTGAGGGGTAAGTAGATCACCTGTTTGGGCATGTTTTTTAGGGTGGATTTGAGTGGAATCGATCAGAGATGATACTTCGAACATCGGAAACGCCCCTTTAAACCCAAGCCATAGCATCGAAATCACGACACTGATATGGTGAGAAAGACAAACAACAGCAGCAGCAGTAGCCACAAGGTTTCGGATACTCATTCCAACGCAAAACAGAAAGAGAAGCGCCAACATGTAGAAGGAACACNATATATATATATATATATATGAATTCCTTTGTCAGACAAAAACGACATCGCTCTTCTCCGCCTCACTTTCAACGTGCATGACGTTGAAGTTTTTAACTCATGACACTGGAATAATCATCTCCTCTCCATATCAACAGTTCTTACCATCCTCCACGTGGCTGGCACAAGCAGGGAAATCCAAGTGTCAAGCACTAGCGCCGCCTTTCACTGCTATCGGTTACCTGTAAGTTAGCAGCAGCAGTGGAAGGATAACTTACGATTTCCCGAAAATGAGGTGGAGAAGAACGTTGAAGATCTAAGTGTCGAGCACTACCAGAATTGATTTGATGGTACGGTGTCTGTTGATGTCGGATAGATTGAGAAATCTAGCACGCAAATATAGGAATACGATGACGCTCTCATTCTCAGATGACCCATCGACTGTCCTTTGGATTAGTCACGACATCTGAAGACTAGCAAGGCAAAATCACTGTTTAGATGGTTCTTTCCCGATCACGGGTCCCGGGGATTAAGCCACATCTGATCGTTTCACGAAGGGATTGGAGTGGGAGTGGGGGGGGTTTATAATTTCCCAATTTCGGAGCCCGTCAACATGAAACTCCATGCGAAACTACAACGATTTTGTCTCCCGCTCATATCATTCATCCATGTTCATACGCCTTTTCATGATTAGTTAGTTATGTACCCTCCCTCTCCATTGAACACGAACCTGTTCTGATTGAGGGAGAAGGGGGGGAGGGGTTTTGAGGGGTAAGTAGATCACCTGTTTGGGCATGTTTTTTAGGGTGGATTTGAGTGGAATCGATCAGAGATGATACTTCGAACATCGGAAACGCCCCTTTAAACCCAAGCCATAGCATCGAAATCACGACACTGATATGGTGAGAAAGACAAACAACAGCAGCAGCAGTAGCCACAAGGTTTCGGATACTCATTCCAACGCAAAACAGAAAGAGAAGCGCCAACATGTAGAAGGAACACATCAACACAGAACATTATTAGGGAAAAACAGAACAGGCAACTCAGACTCCTTTATATTCACACCAAGCAATTTCCTATCCCATCTCAGATGAGAGGCAATCAGCATAGCACCAATCTATACAAATCACGTTAGACATCACAAAGCTTTTTCACAAACCAACGTTTTGTATCGTCACCATCATCTATCCCAAGTAAAATCAACTAAACAAGAAATTTACCCGTCTAGAAAGCAGTACTCCACAATTTGTTGAGATCCCAAATGAAACAACAGAGCAAATCGTGTTCAATGTGACAAATGGACAGCGCATGCTGAAAATTCCCCAAAGTTTCTCATCTTCCCATTGAACTACCAGAGAAGGAAAAGAGACATTTTTTTCACGAGAATTATCCTTCCAGGATATAAACAAACCAAAGCCAACACCTGAGATTGAGTGGAAGAAAGTTGCCATTGTATATTATGTCTGAGACATAACCGGGTTTCATTCTGCTATAAGAGATATTAACAAACAAAATGGTAAAAAGATCACACCTCAGATATCATCACAATAAAGGAGGGAAGATAAGCCCATCTCAGCATGAGGAAAACCATGAAAAATTCAACCTTCAAACCAAAGCTCGGCTGCCATTACTCGATATAATCAGGTAAAGTTTGAAATACATAATGAGAAAATGGTTTCATCCAAAAACACATCCGAATAACTCGTCCATAGCTCGAGTCTTACAAAGATAAAACTGAAACTTCGGCTCAAATTAAGGAGGAGGGCACGTCCAACTTAGAACCCTAGCTTGGTGCGGCGCCAGTGCCTACGCTTCGCGTTGTACCTGAAAGCAGAGGAGGTACATCATAGTTCCCACCAGTTAGAACAGTGTCACCAAGACAAGCAGCTGAAACCGAAGGTAAAAAAAACAAAGCTTGAGGGAGAAGGAAGCTGGACCTGATTGTGTTGTCGGTCCTCATGCGGATCCAGTGGGGGATCGGCCTGTTCTGCCTCATCTTCTTCGCGAGCTTCTTCTTGACCCTGAACGTCTTGTGCGACGGCTGAAAGATAAAAAAAAAAACCACACCGATCGTAGTCACCCCCTGTTCAGGAACAACTACAGGAACAGAAAAAGGAGATGAAAGGGAGAAGGAGAGAATACCATCTTGGCTGGAAGAGCTCGGAGCGGCGGCTGCAGAGCAGAAGCTATCAATCCTAGCAGCGAGAGAAACCAACCCTAGGCCCCTCGAGTTTTGATTATATCGTTGCGGACTCAGCAGAACAGTGGGCTTCGTTATTTGGGCCTTACATCAACGTAGGCCCACTTGAGCCTGAGACTACAAAGAAACTTGCGTAATGGGCCTGAGCCCAATCATGATCTATTTGGGCTTCTCGTAAGCCCATTTATGCAATTTTGATCTACGTCTGACTTAATCCCTTTCCTGCAGTCTCTTCTTTGTTATTTTTCCCTACATCCTTTGAAGATCTTTTGGTTGAAGGGAAGATAGAATTCTTGGCTATCACGAGGGGCAGGCATGTAAATATGTATACATATTTATATAATTTTACGTAATTGACCTGAGAGAGTGCATGAACTTCGACATTGACCGGCATTAAGTGTTTCACCGTACTTGCGCATCTATACGCTCATATTCGTGTTTGACTACTTTCTTGAGTTAGAACTACACGTTTTTCCCTTCAACAATTCTACATTATATATATATATATATATAACACTCTGTACTTCCTCAAGATAGGAAAAATGTGTATGTAAGAACAGCACTACACCAGGAATAGCAGGGCTCCAAATCGGGTGTCACTGTGCCGGAGACAATCCTGCGAGAAGGAATGGATTCACCGAGTAACAAGGATGCATCTACAGTCAGTATTCGCCTTCGCCATCTTCATCTTCTGGGAGGGAGAAGATGACACTGCAATATGTGTGTTTATAAATATATATATCTCAAAACCAAGTTAGCTAATCCAAAATGGCAAGCATCCAACGAAACTGCCACCATCATGACATCACTGCGCTTCGAGGATATGAATACATCCGAACCCCTAAAAACAGCTACAGTATAGAACAGCATCGGTTGGTCTTCCTGGCTTGCTTGTAAAACATCTGCCAGAACCACGATGGTCACAAGTTAGCAGCTCCTTACATTCATACTCAGCGTTCTACATATACATATATATTCCTTTTCAAAGAGATTAGGAAAACAAAGTGAAGAAATTGCTGATATGCCTAATGATCGTTTGCAAAGACTATCATGGGCAAACAGATCAACAAAAAGTTTGAAATTTCACATATTAACGCTGCCAAATTTACATCTCAACTACAGTGATAGTCAACGAAGAAAAAAGTTAGGAGCAACAGATAGTTGGGAGTTTCATCAACCAACTTCTGAAGTGTAACATGCGGGATTTACCTTCTAGACAGAAAAGATTATTGGAAGAAAAACGGTGAGGAGAGGAAGAGTAAGGGAGAGAGGGTGTTTCTCCGCATTGATGGTTAACATAGGTGAGGGAGAAGGGAAGACAAGAAACAATTGCATAATGTCCATGACAAGATCCCCCTTTAGTTATCTGTGAATTTTCCAAAGCCCAATGCTACAAAGTGGGCAATATTTCTGTATTTCAATTTCAAAAAATAACTACTAGAAGGGATACCAAGTTCTCCCTTTGTAAGTAGTGTAAGCAGATGCTTAAGCCGAATGGAACGTTAAGTTTCTAATTAAAATTTGCCTCATCTTCAGCTGAATACCATGGAACTTGTAAAGATTCCAACGCGTATGTCTTTAGTTTGTGTCAACTTCTTCAAGGAGTACATAAATGGGGTAATTTAGGTAGTATAGATAAGTACCTGTGATGCTGCACTGAGATCAGAGCTTTTCTCAACAAGACTGTCCAGCTTTTCACCACGTGCAAGCACACTGTCAATAGTTTTGTGCTGGATAAAGCAAAGAAATTGAATCCTCATCATTATCCACATGAATGCCATAAGAAAGACAGGATCTGTGGGACCTTTTCGGACTTGGATGGAACATTTTGAAAAAAATGGTCTATAGCTGTTGATTATCAAGATGCAAAGACCTCTGCTGACGGCTGCCAGAATAAAAGAGTCGCGGCAGGGTTGCACTAACACACTTACAAGCATAATTTTTGTTTCATCCAACTCTCTCTGAATCTTCAACAGTTTATCAGCTTCTGCAGGGTCCTGAGAGTAAAAGAGGGGGAAAAAACGCAAAATGAAGATAGTTTTTAAAGAACTTTCACAATAAAAAATACAGAAGATAAATGTAACCAAGAAATCCCAGATACATAATAAAGAAGCAGCTATCACCTGAAATTTAGTGAGAGCGTCATTTAGATAGGGCCATGGCCGAGTATTATCTGCCTGAACGGTTCTCCACGAATCACCAAAACTTTTCTGATACTCATCCAGCACCTAAGTTGGACACAGAGTACAGTATGATACAGTAGACCAACCATCAGCAGAACAACTCTACGGCCACAAGCATTTGCTATGAAGCACAATTTGGAAAGCACCATCTTATATGCTTGAAGTTCGGGTTTTACCTGGTTCAGGAGGGAAAAGGCACTTCGGACCGGGTAGTGATCATCCATGAAACCCAACGCACAAAGGCCATTTCTATTGTAGGCATGCACCTTGTACTCTGCACGGACAAAGAAAAGGAAACGGAAGTGAATCATAAGAAGCAAATCCGATCAACGGAGGCATGAACTACAAAACTAGATTGAGAACATATCAATGTTCACATGCGGCATCAGAGGTATTTGCATGGATTTCCGGCCACAGTCTGGACCTGGAGGAATCTACAGAGAAGGAGACGTGAACCCCCACCACCGATAGAGCACAGAAAAAGGAGCTAACTTGGAGGGTCAATCTCGCCAGACGGAGAGGGAAGCGCGGAAATATTCAGAAGCCCAGGCCCAATGAAGGGACATGATAGAGAGAAGTACCTTCATGCTGGACAGACTGGCGCTGGGAGGATGTGGTGCGCTTGGCGACAGTGCGGGAGAAGAAGACGATGAACTCACGGACGCTGGAGCGCTGGAAGTAGCCGAAGTGGCTGACGTCGGAGGCGTTGGCGAGGATCACCGGATCGGACACGTCAGGACCGCACTTGAGGACCAACAGCGCCGTGATCTTCATCTCCGCCTCTTTCCTGTATCTCTCCCTCACTAAAAGAATCCGATCCTCTTCACCCCGTTTCCCTTCCACTACGGATGGCGAGAAAGAGGGAGAGAGGCTGTGTGTTTGTAATCGCCTCTGCCTCGCTGGCGACAATGGGTACGGTGGCCGACACTGATTCCATACCTTTTTCTTTCTTGTCAATTTTTTGTCGGGTGAAAGTGAAATATAGGATTTTTTTTTCCAGATGACTCGACCAGGCGAGGAAACTATTGCCCATGTTAGTCTGAACAGTAAACGTTCCACTATTTTTGCTGAATAAATGACACCAATTACTGTGAAAGCTATATCATTCATTAACATCCACCACCAGCAAAAACAGGAGCTAGGGAGTCATTGGGTGTACAAAATGCAAATCAGCGTCTTGTCAGTCTCCTAGCTGACACACAAAGCTCATGAGCCATAATATTCTGCTCCCTTGGCATCCATTTACAAAGCAAGCAATAAAAAATTTTAACATGAAACTGCAGATCCTGCTGAACAGTGAGGCATTCCCAGGGTGACAGACTGAGCTTACTGATCACATGAACAGCCTCGCCAGTATCCGAGTCAAAGACAGCATTGGTCCAACCAAAATCTTTTTCTATCTTGGTTTCGCTTGAGTTGAACTGCACGGGCGTCTGCATCTGCCGGAGAAAGAGCAGAAATGTTCTGGCGCCATGCTGCCGCTATCTTCCCCTCCCTCACGGCCACCCCTGCAATACTGGAATGGGAAGTAGTCCAAGAAGCATCTGTGAAAATTTGAACTGGACTAGTGCCTTCTCTTCATATATATATAAAAAAAAAAAGAGCTGTTTATTCTACTTTATATAAATGTACATATATATATAGTATATCATTCGATCACTGCTATATCTAGCATTTTCAACAAAGTAGTTACTGCTTTCTCTCAAAGTTTCTATCAGCCGATTGGATCCAAAAAGTTTTTCCCCTTGGGCAGATGTGCCATAAAAGCTTTTTCTGTATGACATTTCACTGGAGTAGGTCCAGTCTATGGAACATATCGATTTTCCCATGGACTGCCAAAGCAAAGATTGAATGTGGGCAATTTTATCTTTCTTCCCGATCCAGCACAGGTCTTACACCACAACTGAATACCAGGTAATTGATTCCATTCCCTTGGATCGAGATGTGCTTGTATACATTTTACTCTTCCAAGTCAAGGAGGGTCAGCTGCGACCCGGCCCCTCTTGATCCATTCTTGGTTGCAGCTTCTTGGGGCCACCATGCCAAGCTATGGATAGCATTTTGAGCCCACAGCATCTCCTCCAATTCTTCTCCTCCCCAAATACTCATTGTCTACCCCTTACCATTGAAAATGACTAATGAATGTCACAGAAAGGGCCTTTCTCATGAAAGAGATGACAGTATTGTGTAGCTATTTGTCAACACTCTACTCCCCCAGATCAACATTTCAAACACCAAAAGGCCAGGAAATAATCAAATAGAAGAACCTGAAGGCTGGGGACGGAGGCCACCGTTTGAGAATTCCCTTCTCCAAGAACAGAATCTCTTTCCCAAACACTACTACTCTTTGAAGAGACTCATCCGGGAATAGTCTGAGTCAGTTCAAGATGTCTTCTTTCTCAGGGACCAAGAAAAGAATAAGTAATCTTTAGGAACGGTGGCTCAGATTCTAACCTGTTCAGACAATAGAAGTCGTCCAATGGCTCAGCTGCAGCTGCTTAAGGCTGCCTCGCCAAGCTATGAGCAACTCTCCAAGCCTGAAAGGTTCTTTCAAATCTTCCCTATAGATCCTCATCGCCTCTTAAATCTTTTCCATCTTTTTGCACCTAAGTATCTGCAAAAGCTTAAGCTTAAAGGAGCAGATAAGATGATGATCAACATGACAGGGCAAACATCGGTTGACATCTGGCACTTTGCAGCAAAGTATACATGCCTCAAAATCAAAGTACCCAATGATCATTCAAGTTTTTCTCAACAAACACGTTTTGCATCTTCTTCTTGTCCTTGTTCTTTTTGCTGAATTTATCAACAGGTGGTTTCAAAACGGGTTTGCATATTGTGAAGATAAAATCCCAGGATGGAGAGCTACATTACTTGCTGGTGCACTTGGGAAAACGGGGGAAATTCTACGGTCACTTAGTGACCAATAATTGAGATAACCAGGTTCTAGGATCACCATTAAGTGGTGAGAAAGAACCACTTTCTATTGACTGTAGAAACTCCCTACAGCATAATTTCCTCAGGGTATGCTTCGCTTGTGCCAGATGACAAATCTGGCAAGGTATCAAAAGTAAAAAGTTTTCAAGAAACCATCACCCATAGGCTTGTTTGGCAATGAATCCAGACATCGAGTCCGAGATATAAAAAAAAAAAAAAGATCATGCTAGGGGAAAGTGCTTTCAGATGAAATAATAAAATATGTTTGATGAATGATAAATATTAATTAAAAAATAAGTAAAAAACAAGAGATGAAAAGGGTCCGTAAGGATGAATTGGGAGTAACGGAGGCTCGGATTCGCCTTTGATCAGACATTTCGATGGAGCCCCGCCATGGCTGCGGCTTCCCTGAGCCACCACGCCAAGCTACGGGTGCCTGCAATTTCTTTGTCATAACCACCATGTAACTAGCATCGTCATCGCCCCCTCTATAACACGGACAAATGGGGAGAAGCAGAAGAAGAAGACGAAGAAGAAGAGAGGGGCGGTTGTAGCATGAGCTTGTTGCTATGGAGAAGGCATCTTGGGAAACGGCGTCAGCAGTGCTTACACGATGGAGGTTGCCATCGTATATGATGATGGCGACGACGATGATAACGGAGCATGTTCATACACACACATACACATTCAGCTTTTCCTTTCAATTTTCCCTTTTCACCAGTACAAAACCAGGCGAGATTTTGAAGAAAACAGTTGAAGGCAATCAGCGGCTCCGCTTCATATCAGAGAAGGGCAACCAAATCAACCGAAGCTGGAGGCTGCCATTACAGAGACTTCCCTGAGAGCAGAACCACCTGATGAGCTGCAACCCTAGCCCAAGCCAATCTTATAAAGTACCCGCCTCTTCCTTGTTATATTACCTTTTTACCCTTTGACCAAAGGGTACGTCTAATGATCGAGGATGATGTTCATGTCATTGATTGTTTTTCTCTTATACATAATTTCCGTATACTCCTAATGCGAGCCATACTTTTTAAAATCGGAACAGGTGGAAAATCGATTTAAATATAAGTTTAATAGATTGAATTGTATATTTAATAAATAGTATTACTAATAAATTTACATAATATCGTAATTTAAATATGATTTATAAAAAAATTATTAATATAACTATTATATTAAATAAAAGTATAATATAAAATATAAATATAAATATATTAAAATAAAATATGTATATTATAATATATTTTTTTATTTTAAGTTGACCGGTTTTCTGTTGGGTTCAATTAGATTCACTGGTCGAATAGGAAACTAGCCGATTCAGTCAGAATTTTTCTCTTTGAATGTACAANTAAGTTGACCGGTTTTCTCTTGGGTTCAATTAGATTCACTGATCGAATAGGAAACTAGCCGGTTCAGTCAGAATTTTTCTCTTTGAATGTACAATTGGATTTTTTTGTAGAAACCGGATCGAGTGAGTGGTCAGTTTCCAGTTGAACCGGTCGAACTAGCCAACCCGGTCCAGTTTTTTAAACTATGGTGTGAGCTCAATTGTGAGCTATTCTTCCATGAGGATCACGTCGACTTGCCAAGAATTGCAAACAATTGATTTCCTTTGGTTTCCTTGGATCAAATAGGTCCCAATGAGCTCACTTTGATTTCTGCGACTCTAACACTGGAGCGTGCAACAATTGAACATGCTGGAGAACGGGTACTCGCTGGAACAAGAGCAGGGACCATCCGACCGATAAAAACAGTTCGATGTAATTTCAAGAAAGCAGAAAAGCTCAAGACAATAGTCTTCTGGGTCTAACAGGTGACCAACCGAATCTGCAGAACTCAATAATCCCAAGATCTCTTGCATACCCGAAGATCATCCCTTTAATGGCAGGCAGACAAGAAGAGAACGAATTACTGATCTTGTTGTTAAGCAAAGATTAGTGCAACCCTCGCGATTGGAAAATCTAGAGAGAGTGTGATACCAGAGGTGCATCGATGGTGAGAATCATGAGAGAGTAAATGTGGGACTACGATGAGGCCTGCCATTGGAAGAGTTGTCACCCTGAGCCACAAACTGCTCTCGGTGCCTTCAGACCTTTTAACTTCCCCGTGACCGCCTCCTTTCTCTCTATTTCTTCTATTTGTTTTGCGTAGACTTATATACTGAGGTAGTAGATGAGTATGATGATGGGAATCTCCATGGTGGCATACAGAAGGAGATTCTATGCACAATTTAAGTGATGAGGGTCATATCAACTGTAGTGATTGTGAGCAAGTTTCAGGATAAATGTCAAGACTGGTGACCCACGTTGCCTTCTTGCACTGGATCAGAGATGACTAATCTTCATTCTCCGAGTGCTCAGAATCTGATTTCCATCGGACAATACGAAAGAGCGCTTCCATGGCCATAGCCTGTTGGACCCGCAGTTAAGCTCCGGATGGCTCTCTACTACACCCACAATATTTCTTCCGATTCTTCTCCACAAGTCCTCGCTGTCTCCTCCTCAGTGAAAATGATCAGTGTCACAGAAGGCCTTTCTCTTGGAAGAAAAATTGACAAAAATGCCTCGCAGGATCAATAGATAAATAAATAATAGAATGAACGGAGAAGGGAACAGGTAAACCTAAGAAGCTTCTCATACTGTAGATTTCCTCTCCTTGCACTAACTAGAAACTGGGGTGTTGAAATACAGCAGACTGCAGAGGATTGGGGAAAAAAAAGAAACAAGGAAATGATCGGATAGAAGCACCTGGTGGCCGGGGCTGGTTACCACAGGTTGAGGATTCTCCAAGAGCAGAATCTTTTTAACTAAGGTTCGGAGAGACTCAAATCTCAACTTTGAGCAAGTTTGAGTCAGCTGAAGGTGCCTTTGGTCTCCGTGACCGAGAGAGAAGTGATCTCTAGGTTCAGAGGTTCAGATTCTGACATTGATCAGACAATAGTTGTCATCCAATGGCAGCAGCAGCTCAAAGCTGCCTCGACAAGTCACGAGCAGCTCCCCGTGCCTGCAGATTCTTCTCCCAATTTTCTTCTGTGCATATATCATCATCGCCTCGTAACAATTTTTTCCTCCTTTTCGTATAACAAGTATCTACAGAAGCTGAGGCTCAAAAGTGCAGGTATAACGATGATCAACAGTTCAGGGCGAGTTTGAAGGGATTAGTGAATCCCTTTTTTGGGTAGATTTCATAGGAAGGATTTGTAGGGATTCGAAGGGATGATGTGTCACTTCAAATTCATCCAACAATATATATATTTTTTATCTCTGTACTTTTGGAAATAAGGTGGCGAAAGAGGGATAAAAATGTAATTTAAAATATANTATTTTATCTCTGTACTTTTGGAAATAAGGTGGGGGAAAGAGGGATAAAAATGTAATTTAAAATATATAACCAATTATTAAAGAAAGTAAAATAATCCATTTTCATTTTTATTGACCCTCCCTCGTAATATTTATCTAAACAACAAATATTATTATCTTTTCCCTCCAAATAACTCAGTCCAAACATGCCCTCGGGTTTGAGAAAGGGATGCAAGAATTTTCGGGAAAGGAGAAGGAACCGTAAGCTTTAGGGTTTTCCGATCGCCCAGAAACGGAGGCGGCTGCTCAGCTCCCTCATCTGTTCATCCTCTTGCTCGGTGTTCCTCTACTCGTTGGCTCTTCTCCTCCTGCTGCTGCTGCACGTTTATTGCCGCTGCTCGACTGCCTGCGTTTGGCTCTCCTCCTCAACTGGCCTCTGCTGCGGCTCGCCCTCCTCAGCCCTTGCCGCTGCTCTGGTCACTACTGCTGCTCATCCCTCCTCCCCCTGCTCGGCCCGCTGTTGCTCGCCTTCTTCTCAGTCTCTGCCGTTCGGCCAGGGCCACAACTGTTTTCTTCCTGGCCTGCTGCTGTCCCGTTCTGGTCGGCCCCTCCTCTGCTCAAATTCTCTGCTGTTCGGCCCTCCTGCTGTTGCTCGCCTCTTGCTCGGCGTCCTTAGCTCGACCTGTTGCTGCTGCGCCTTGACTGGCCGCTGCGCCCTTCTGTTATGCAGTTCGGGGCTACTGCCCCTGCTGCTCGCCCCCCTCCTCAGCTTCCATTCCTCGGTTGCTGCTCATGTTTGGACTGAGCCAGGAGCTGGTATATCATCTTTCCTTCATCTCCGTTCTTGTCTTGCCACTTGCTGCGGATGTTGCTGTCTCGGTTTTTCCTTCTCGCGCATGTGCTGCTGCTGCTGCTGCGTTGTTTGTTTTGATGTCTTTCCTCTAATTGGATAATCTCTGCTACCGTGTTTCCTTCATATTAGACTACTGTTTTGTTTTTTATTGTTTGCTCAACTGCGACATTTTTTTAATAGATAGGTCTCGTTTGTGTCAAGGTTGTTTGGTTGGTTTTGCTGCTTGTTTCCACTCTTTTGAGCTTAGCTACATGTCCCATATTGGTTGGCTTTGAAGTTGGATTGGTTGACATGTCTTCCTGACTATTTTTTTTATCGATATTGGGCAAATTTAAGCATCCTGGTAATATGGTGAATTGTTTTCATCTGAATCTGTGCTTTTATTGCTGATGTTTTGGGAAGAAATTTTAAGGTTCTATCAATGTTGGGTTCAAATTATCAAGTTAAATTTACATCTTTGATGAATGTTGCAGCTATTCTGGCATCTGCTTGTTTTGAGATTTGAACCTATGCTTCTGAGTTTTTCAACATAATCTTGTTGCTTTAATTTTTATGACATTAATTGATGCTGTTATTAGTAGGTACAATTTGATATGAAGTGATTTTCCTGTTCTGACTTATTATTAAATGCTGCCGGCCTTTTTTGTCTCCATGGATGAGGCATAGCTCCACCACTGGTGATCAGGGAAGTTTTCCTGTGCCACAGTTTGCAAATTAAAGGTTGTTTGCTGCTATATGTAGCTTGAGAGCTCTGTTTTTGCTTGATTATTTTGCTAATTGTACTTATCTCATATGTAGCCTTTTAAGATGACTCTTGTAACCGACTCTCCGGTGCACTCATCCAGTAGTGATGATTTTGCGTCATTTTTGGACACACATTTAGCGGCTGGTGCATCAGACTCATCTGAGAATGAGGACGGTGATGGTGAAGAGGATCTTGAGACAAAGAGGTAATCCTTGATGCCATCACCTATGTCAAAGTTAGTTCTTATGGCTCTTGTTATAAAGATTACAGGGTGATGCTTTTGCTCTTTAGGTTGGCTGTTAACATATCCACTGAAATTTTCATATTGCTTTAGTATAATTTTCAGTTGATTTGGAAGCCTGAATGATGTTCTAACCAGTGTGATATTTGATTTCTGCATTGTACATGTTACTTTATTTGCACTTCTTATGATTGCCTTTCAGCGGACTTTAGTCAAAAAATTGATGTTCAGGGTAAAGAGGCATAAGGTGGAGGTCTTAGAGATTCTTGAGGAACCACAACAATCGACATCAGGTAAAAATACTGAGCTAGCTGGATACATCCTTTTTTTTATGGCTTTGTTGCATATTGGCAGTCAACATAGGACTTGTTGTGCAACACTCATTTGGTTATGTCTCCAAGCCCTGGCTGTCTACTATTTGTCATCGTGTAGTTTATTGGATCGGTGAATTACCCATTTCTTTCTTGTCTACAGAAGTGGTTGGCTTGTTTAAAACTAAAAAAATATTTCAATTGTAAAGATAATTCACATGGCAAAAGGTATGAAAATCAAATATAAATAATATCACTGTATATAACTTCCAAAGATAAAGTGCAACCAATTCATGAAGACCATCTCAGTGAAAGTGATTGCTTTTTCATGAAGACGCATCCAAAGAGAATGATAATCCCTTAAACATGTTACTTTTAGAAGGTAGCTATAGTATTGTCTCCTTAAAGCAATATCATCTGCATAACTTGGTAGACTAAGCATTTTGGAAATACCTATAGCTGAAGGTGTTAATATTCTTTATTTTATTTATGGCATTACTTCCACTACTTGGCAATCATCAAGTACTCCCTTCCGAAGGGGATTTATTTATTAATAATCCCGTACTGTATAAACTTTTTTTCTCACTATTAGACATAAATGGTGCTTTGCACTTTGCTTTTATGCCCATGGTCTCATATTTCTGCATTCCTTAAATCTGTGACTTCAGGCTATGGTAAGCCTCAGTCCAAGACATGAGCTTACAATACATAGTTGTAGCTTATGGCAGGATGTATCTCCTGGCACATATTTCCATAAATTTGCTTTGTTTTATAATTTGAAAAAATAATGTCATTTCCCTCTTCAAATAAGCTCTCCTTATTGATCCGATTGACCTTGCTAAGGTTTGGAAACTTCAAAGAACGAAGATATTTGTGCACATCCTGGATCCTTCGGGGGTATGTGCATCCTATGTGGGCAACGGATGGTTGAGGAAGCAGGTGTCGCAATTAGGCATATTCATAAAGTATTTACCTGTTCTTATACGACTCTTTTATTGTATCCATCTCAACTTGCATTCTGTTTGAATGTTTCTAGTTGTTGGGTCTTTCGCTGGATCAACAATTGGTGAAACTATGCATGTATTTCCAGGGTCTACGACTTTCAAGTCCAGAAATTTTTCGAGTTCGCAATGCAGATATGAAAAATAAGTTGAGTCAGAAAAGGCTGCATTTGGTGCTTGATTTGGATCACACATTGCTTAACTCAACAATGCTATTTCATATGACCTCTGAGGAGGATTACCTGAAAAGCAATGCAGATTCTCTTCAAGGTTCCTTTTTCTCTTAACTTCTTTACTTTATGGCACTAGTAACAATTTTTTAGTCCCTGTTTTACATTATAACTGGATTTGCAATGGACAGATATCCCAAATGGCAGCCTCTTCATGCTGGAGCATATGCGAATGATGACAAAGTTAAGACCTTATGTGCGCCAATTTTTAAAGGAGGCCAATCAAATGTTTGAAATGCATATATATACCATGGGTGATAGGCCCTATGCTTGTGAAATGGCGAAACTTCTTGACCCAGGAGATCAGTTTTTCAGCGGTAGAATTATCTCAAGAGACGATGGCACCCAGAAACACCAAAAGGACCTTGATGTGGTGCTGGCTGAGGAAAGTGCTGTGCTTATCCTGGACGACACTGAAAATGTAAGTATAATTGAGATTATTATTTTTTTTCCCTGATTTTTATTATTGAAGGGGGTCTTTGGGGCTATATTTGCTTCTTACTGAGTTGTGACTTCTTTTGATGGAAATTGTTGTTTGTCTCTTGGTGTCTAGGAACATCTGTATGTTGCACTCTGGAATGACTGTTTTATCATCTACTTGGTGTCAAAATGATAATCCAATATGGTTTTAATGCCAAGATCAATCATCTACTTGTACACAAAATTAATGGTGATACGGTGTCAGTACCAAAGCCAATTGTCAATTATATCTGCCTGGTTCCTAGTTTTTCTGTGCTACTCTATGGAGCCCGATTTTCTTGAATTAATATCTGAATGTTGATATTCAGACGCATGTGATTATCATTCCTGTGAAATGTGCCCCGACAGTTGCCAAGCAAATGTTAAACCATTCAACTCCTAAGATCCATTTTTCTGGCCTTTGGTCATTCAGGCTTGGACAAAGCACAGGGAAAATCTGATACTGATGGAACGATATCATTTCTTTGCCTCAAGCTGTCAACAATTTGGCTTCAGGTGTAAATCCCTCTCCGAGTTAAAGAGCGATGAGAAGGAGACTGATGGAGCACTTGCAGCAGTCCTACAAGTCCTCAAGCGTGTTCACTCCTTGTATTTTGATGTAAACTCCTTTCTCTCTGTAGTATGCATTCAACTATTTGGTATTTAGCTTGAACCAGATTTTGATTTTCTCATCCATGTTGTCATGGGCTGTGCAGGAGCTCGGGGACAATCCATCCAACAGGGATGTGAGGGAGGTGAGTCTTGATATGGCCTCTTGTTTCACATTAGTTCTTCTCTCCCTTTTTGGTGGAATTTTTATCCTGGGAGATGAATATGGGTGGATATGGTGAGTGGGCGAAAACTAATCCTCTTGACATTCATAATCAGGTCCTGAAGTCAGTTCGCAAGGGAATTCTTCAAGGGTGTAAGATTGTATTCAGTCGGGTCTTCCCCACATCGGTTCCCGCCGAAAGTCACCAGCTCTGGAAGATGGCAGAGCAGCTTGGAGCCACCTGCTCGGTTGAGCTCGACTCGTCAGTGACCCACGTGGTAGCTACCGATCCCAAGACAGAGAAGTCCCGATGGGCAACAGAGGAGGAGAAATATTTGGTCCATCCTCAGTGGATTGAGGCTGCGTACTATCTCTGGCGTAGGCATCCCGAAGACAAATACTCGGTGAGCCAATCAAAAACCCGGTGACTCTGTTTGTCAGTCTTTCAATCTTTTGGAGGTTATGCAGAGGAAATCTGTCGCAAGACTCCAGCNGAGTCTTTCAATCTTTTGGAGGCTATGCAGAGGAAATCTGTCGCAAGACTCCAGCGTCAACTAACTCGCTTCCTTGTGGTTGCACCCCTCTCTCTTTATGGTGTGAATATAGGCCAGTCTCTGACAGGATATTTGTTGGTTCACTCTCCGAAGTTGAGAACTGTTGCATAGAGATGCTGTTGAAATTGACATGGTAATACGTAGGATGTACCATTTCACTTCCCGTGGTTTGTCGACCTTCAGCTCTGCGTTTGGCCTGGAGTTTACACCCAACTGTGTGTAATCGAGAGCTATGCATATATTCACCTCCTTTTTTGCCAGTGTCCACGGTGGATGAGTTGTACTAATTAGTGGATGCTCCAGCCTAACGAATCAGGGACGGATTACTGCGAGTTAATAATCTCAATCTTGATTGTTTCCGCCATCTAGTCGTATGGTAACCCTCTGAATTCATTGAGTCAACCAAGAAACAAAATTACCCGAAAATTTAATTTGCAGGACCATATTTTTGGTACACACACGTGTCTGGGCTTTTGATGGGCTGCCTTGTCTTGACCTGAAAGATCGTGGGATCTTTGGACAAAATCTTCTCACCGTTTTGAATTGGTTTGTGGTTGTGGGATCTGTTGTAGCAAAGTTGACACATAATATGAGCATCAGTGGATTAAAGTCGAAAAATCCCGTAATTGATAATTATGAGACCTGCGGGGCCCATACCCTCGGAATAGAGCACGAACCGGACGTTGCCGGACCGAACCGGAAAAAAACCGGATGGGAATTCGTATACTTCCCGTATTTCCCCTTTTTCCCTCCTCTGTTGGGAGAAGAAACCCTTTTCTCTAATCTCTACTCCCCTTCCGTTTTTCTTCTCTTACCGGAAAATATTGTTTCGTTCCCTAATATAATTTGATGGATGTACTTTGACATATCTTTCTCCTAAATATGATCTGGATTCGAGTATTTGATGTTTATGTATAATTTTTAGTTTTTTTAAATAATAAATAAACTAAACATTACAAGATTTTTATTGGACACTTATAATGCATCATCTGCAGTCACGTGATGTAATCGTTATATGAGTTATATTCAATATATATGTGTATTTATTTTATTTTATCTAATAATTACTCTTTTTAATATTCAAATAATTCCTTGTACGCCTCAAATATTTTTTTTTATTTTTTTAATGATAATAAAAATTAAACATTGTCAAATTTTCATCTAATACTTACGGTATATTCACAAGATGTAAGTATTACATGAACGCCTCCGCCGGCGGCTACCGAATCTCAGCCGCTTTTTTGAGACTTCTTCTTTTGCCCGTCTTACACAAGCGAGATTAAATTATGTGGTAACTGACAGTGCACTACTTGTTCTCGTCCAGTCTGCTCGATTATTCAATTTCATGCGTGGAAAAAGGAAAAGGAAAAAGAAGAAGAGAGACAGCAGCACACGGTTTGGCTTTTGAGTGCCCATTATTATGCGAAGGACAGGACGGACAGTGACAATGAAAAATAAATTTAAGTTTGAATGAGTGATTTCTTTTTATAATTGAATATTAAATTAAGGTAATAGACAAAACTTTTTTAAAGATTTTAACTTACATCTTGCCGTAAAAAAAAAGAAAGACAAGACGACAGTCACAGAACATGAATCTTTCTTTTTTTCGGGTAAAACGACAGAACATGAAAATTTATGGGTTTAAGAGATGAGGCAAAATTTTGTCCTCTAATGGCCGCCTATATAGAAAGGTGCCTCAAAGTGGCCCAATTGATTTTGGGCCATCTCTAATTATAAATTTTTTTAATATAAGAGAAGTATCTCGATTTTTTAAAATTATATAATTTTTTTAGATTTAAATTTACTTTTTTAAAAAAAGTATCCTTTCAGTGGTGTAACTTCAAAAAATAGCACTTAGGTAATGATGAATGATATATTAGAACTCATATCATTATTTTAAAGTAAAAAAAAGACATGTTACTACCACATTAGAATTTTACCGACGTACTCATATACACATTGGAGCAATTTAACGGTCTGTTACGATGAGAAATCAAGTGAGTTACCGAAATGAAATATTAGCATTATAAGTGTTATTTCGAAAATTTTAACATTTAAATTTAAAAAATCACATAATTTTAAAATTCATGATATAGTGTTGCCTTTTTTTTTTACCATCATCAGATAAATTGATTATGTCGTCCCAATAAATTTAATGATATATCTTTATCTATTATTTTTTTATTAATTAACTAATCCCTATATTCAACAGAGAGAGTCAGCCGCAAAATCGAGACCGGCGTCCTCGAAATTTCCGGGCTCTAATAATTAGCCTCCAATGTTTAATCAGCATCTTCTCGTATTATAAGTATAGATATATGTATATATGTATGTATCACAGAAGGTGGGTGCCAGCCAGGTCGGCACGCGAGACTCCTTCCTTGCGTCACCGGAAATCTCATTTAACCACGTGATAAATTAACTAGTAAAAGTGGAATTTCGTTGGAGCAGGACACCCGATATTCCCCTTATTTATTTATTTTCATATTAATAATACTTGATATTAAGATTAATTCTCATGATATGATATTTTCTGTTATAAGAAAAAGGAAAAATCGGTGCACGAGGCGAACTCCAAGGGAAAATAAGCAAGAGATCAAATCGAGCAGGAAAACTGCTCCGGCATCGTAAAACGACCACACCTGATTAAATTAGAGAAAGAGCCGTGACCGTCAATTCCTTCATATTTGTCTTTTTGTCGAGTTCACCAAGGTTGGAACGGTCCATCTATTAGCAGCCGCACCGTATTTAAATGGATTCATATTGTAAGTCTTTTAACTTATATATCACATGTTTATCTGTGTATTGGACATATCGGAAACGTCAAACTAGAGTACTACTTACATAATTATGGGTTGATGGGGCACCTTTAATTGATTGAATTTCTATTATAATCATAGTAAATATATTAAATATGCATGTACTCAACTGACCCGTTTAATTTACACCGATTAAACAGGTACATATGACATTCATGACTTTTTGCTTCTCTAGGACAACCTGAGGGGCCCCTGCCGTTGATCACGTTTTAAATGATTTGGAAAAATGGGTGAGTTCGAAGGCTGTGACTTGATTGGATAAGAACAAGGACGACTAATCAGTTGATTTTTTTTTTCAATATATATAGGAATTTTATGAATTTATAAAGATAGAATATAATAGGGAAGGAGAGAAATAAATATAAAGAATTTTGTAATAAAAATTAAATGTATAATCGTTTAATTATTAAATTATGACTGATTGATATAATTATATTAAATTTAATTTTTTATACGAATAAATCAATTGACCTAGAGTGTAATCAGTTAGATAATTGATGGAGGGAGTCGGCGAAGGATAATTACTGAGTTTTTTCCCATCTTGAATTTGTCAGTAATGATGAACGGCTACTGATCAAGGAAAGCAGAGACGGAGAAGACGGGAGACGACCAAATTTAGTAAGCTTTTTATTTATTTATTTATTAAAAAAAACCGAAGAGAGTAATAGCAGTGATGACTCAACACTACATCACCATGGATTAGGAGTATCCAAATACATAAGCACGAGAAATAATTCCAAAAGAGGGTTTTTTACTCATCAAATGGCACCGACTTAATAGTGTGTGGGGCCGAACTCTCCTAGTGAGATCCATCGAAGCTCCTATCCTAATTTTGTGTCGATATGTGTCCCTAACCCGATTCGTCTTGCCCACCCACATGTCCCAAGAGGTTTAAGTCCGTGTTTAATTGAACAACGGATCGAGGACAGCTACTGATCAATGAGGGAATCGGTCTATCCTGTAAATAAAACTTATTGGGTAGGTATGTGTGCCATATTTCAAGTAAGCCAAGCATCATAGCTTGATCCGCCATGTCCTGTGCTCCCTTCCGTAATGTTCACTATCTATAGTATTGTTAGAAGTGCGGTCGGAACTAGTTTAAAATGAGTCTAAAATTGTTTTATTCGATTACGGTTCAACCATTTGCTTAACAAGTTGGTCCGATTCAAGTAAATATGAACTAGTCCGAAACTATTTATAAAATAGTCCGGTTAATAGTATGGGCGATTTGACCCATGAATCGTCCATCTTTTTAATTTTTTTAAAATTTTAAATTGATCCAATAAAATCTAACCGTTGATTTGTAGAATTTTTGGCAATCCAAGCTGGTTACGATTCCCGGCCAGTTCGTCGATGTAATGGTCCAAATCGTTTACGATTCGATAGGTTCATATTTCTAAACCAGCCCGTAACTGTCCCTAACCCAACAAAAAGGGTTACAAAACGGATTAATAGTAATCCGTACCAATTCTAAATTGAGTTAATTCACCATATTTCCTTCTAAATATTTCGTGCTAAATTTTATAAATAAATGAAATCCATAAATTAAAAAATTCTCATCCTTTAATAAACTAAAATTTCTTCCATCTATATCCATTAAAACCAATATTTCATAACGTTATAATATATATATATGAAAATATAGCAAAAATCGATGGAAAAAAAATATTGATACAGTATCATATCATTGTTTACGTTCAAGACATTTGTGATTTGATGATTAATCATGTGGACTCGTATCCCATACTGCCCATTGCCTTGGCTCACCCCACCCCCGCTTAAATCTCAATTTTTATTGGAAATCAATCAACATGTAAGGACAAAATCGTAATAATGGAAAACTGTCGGTTTTCTCAACTCAGGGAACCGGATTCGGACGTCTGTGGTAACACGTGTCGAATGCTGATTGCTCGAGTGTCCCGGAGAATTCAGGAACGGACCTAGGATATTGACACGTGGTGGAACCCCACTACGGACACTGTCGACCGTAGGATCTGGTGCCTTCATGGCTGACCCATCATCACGAGTGAAACTTTTAACGGCTCGTCCGAATGGAAAACTAAGGGGGCAATTTAGTCTTCTTACCAAAAAGGATAATATCACACTTTTTAAAAATATTATTTTTGCCGGGTCATTATTATTTTTAATTATTAAATTAGGCTAATTGGTTCATCTTATTTTATCGGAATCTTGGACAGATTAGCTCGTGATGCAATAATATTAAATCTCCATATCACACTGTACTGATTTTGTAATTTTTATGGTGAATTCATTTGTTGGAGTTGAATTTAATTTTTCACTAATTTTATTTAATTACTCTATTTATTTATTTATTGGATCGAGGTACTTCTCCATCAGCCCTGGGTAGCCGAGGTTAAGGTTAGGATGCTCAAGTAGTGGCTGGTCCCCTTGTGGGGGCAAACATGTAAATGCACTTCCGGAACAGTCTATATAATAACTGGGCAGGCCGATGGTTCGAAGGGGAAAAAGGCCACTAGCTCTCTAACTCTCTCTCTCTCTCTCTCTCTCTCTTACTCATATTGAAGGTTTCATCTTTCAGTAATAATCTGATTATCAAATCCTGCAATCGGAAACAGAGATCCCTTGGGGAATGCGGGAGGATGATAGGCGGCTTTGTCACACGGCCTGAGTCGGGCGGCCGGGTCAAGACCCGTATCGGCGGCCGGAATTGTCACCGGAAACACGTGGAGGACGGGTGATCCTCATTTCTCTCCGACCAAAAATCCCCCCTTCATTCGATCCTGCGATCCTGAACCCTTTTTCTGCAAGTACCCTTTTTGATAATCAAAAGTTTGCCGCCTCCCAACACCCCCGAAAATAGGTAAAGGATGGCTGACGATACAGATGGGGGCAGTGAGACCAACATAAACGGCTCCTCCACTGTTCTTCACGGGAAGTACGAGCTCGGCCGCCTCCTGGGCCGCGGGACCTTCGCAAAGGTCTACCTTGCCCGGAACTTACAGTCTGGGAGGAGCGTTGCGATGAAGGTCGTGGGCAAGGAGAAGGTGATTAAGGTTGGCATGGTGGATCAGATAAAGAGAGAGATCTCCGTCATGAAGATGGTGAAGCACCCCAACATCGTGGAGCTCCACGAGGTAATGGCCAGCAAGTCCAAGATCTACTTCGCAATGGAGCTCGTCCGAGGCGGCGAGCTCTTCTCCAAGATCTCCAAGGGTCGATTGAGCGAGGACTTGGCCCGGGTCTACTTCCAGCAGCTCATCTCCGCCATCGATTTCTGCCACAGCCGTGGAGTCTATCACCGTGACCTGAAGCCCGAGAACCTGCTCCTCGACGAGGTCGGCAACCTGAAGGTCACCGACTTCGGGCTCAGCGCCTTCTCCGAGCACCTGAAGCAGGACGGCCTGCTGCACACCACCTGCGGGACACCTGCCTATGTCGCCCCCGAGGTGATAGGGAAGAAGGGCTATGATGGGGCAAAGGCAGATCTCTGGTCCTGCGGCGTCATCCTCTACGTTCTCCTCGCTGGGTTCTTGCCGTTTCAGGACGATAACATCACGTTGATGTACCGCAAGATCTATCGGGGCGACTTCAAGTGCCCGCCTTGGTTCTCCTCTGAGGCCCGCCGGCTGATCACCAAGCTGCTTGACCCGAACCCGAACACCCGAATCACCATCTCGAAGGTCATGGAGTCCTCCTGGTTCAACAAGTCCGTCCCAAAGGTCTTGATAACCAAGGAGGAGATGGAATTCGATAAGTTCGACACCTTAGAAGGAGGATTCAGCAAGCTGAACGAGCCGGAGACCCTGAATGCGTTTCACATAATATCGCTGTCGGAGGGGTTTGACCTGTCTCCTCTCTTTGAAGAGAAGAAGAGGGAGGAGAAGGAGGAGCTGAGGTTTGCGACCACGAGGCCTGCGAGCAGCGTCATCTCTAGGCTGGAGGAGGTAGCCAGGGCGGTGAAATTCAGTATCAAGAAGAGTGAGACGAAGGTGAAACTCCAGGGCCAGGAGCGCGGGAGGAAGGGTAAGTTGGCGATCGCTGCTGAGTTCTTCGCAGTGGCTCCAAGCGTCCTCGTCGTGGAGTTGAAGAAGGACAACGGGGACACGCTGGAGTACAATCGGTTTTGCAGCAAGGAGCTGAGGCCGGCCCTCAAGGACATCGTTTGGACCTCCCCTGCTGCCGAGAATTCACCATCCAGTTGAAGTTAAAAAATTAAAAAAATATATATATGGTGTAAACTCTTACGGGCTTCGTTACTGAATTGATGTCGGTTGTTCTTTTCTTTTTTTTTCTAATTCCCATGTTTTGGTGATGAAAATTAGAGCATGACAGGGAATTTGACCTCCTTGCACATATTTGTATGTGTTTCTGCCTCTGCTATTAGCTTCTGCTACTGGTGAGTATGAAGTGTTCGTGCTTCCATTATATCAATCGCAGGTGTCCTTTGGTTTCCATGTGAAAATCAGCAACATATATTACCATCTTGAGTGACCAAACATTCGACCCCTACTCGGAAACGTCTTTCTCCGGTTTTCTCGACGTCGTCTGACGTCTGTTGGTGCAAGGATTCTGTGGGCTGGTTTCTTTCAGTTTCGAAACTGTAACCTTCTTCTGTGTATGTTGGGCAGTGTGAGAGCCCACGGGTATTATTGAGTTGCAGCTTTTTCTTGGCCATGGTGGGGGAGGGAGGGGGAGGGGGAGGAGAAAGCCTTCCCACACAGGTGATAGTAATTTGTAATCTTCCCTATCGTTTCCCCAATCATGTAAAAGCTCATGGAGTGGCTTTCAGCACTGTAAATTTTGTATCTTTATCCAAGAGTGAAGAAAGCGATGTTGACGGATCTCAGTCCCGGCTCTCAATTATTGCCCTCTGGCTCGTTCAAAAAACCGTGTCCCATCTGGTGTCAGCAAGTTGTGGGCACCGGCCCAATTCAGATCTCAAATCAAGCCGCAGTCATCTCACGACACACATCTATCACGACATGCCCCCTTCCTAGGAATTAATCTACGTACGTATCTATTTGTTAGAAACACATTAGAGTTATCGAGGCACGGGTAGAAAAAAAAAAGGGGTTTCTCATAGGGTCATCCTACTGAAAGGGATGGCGTTCTAGGAAGCGGAAGAGCCTCACTTGGAGAGCTCGAGAAGACAACAGATCGTGCGCTCATGTTCAACATTATACCGCAGCAAGAGAGAGCCAGGAAACGGCAATGAGTTACCAGAGATGGAGAGTAGAGTGAATTTCCAGTCAACCTCTGACGTAATTGAGCTCGAGGTAGTTCGATGAGAAGAGCAGTCTTTTCACTGTTACGGAGGTTGTGAAGCTTCTTCCGACGCTCCTGACTGTATTTTTGGACCAAATTACTACTGTTCTCGGATCCTTTACTTTTACGTATAGAGAGGATCGAGCTGCTTCGAAATTGGCCGTCAGCATGGAAATATTTCCCAAGTTCAGCCTGTGATCAGCTATCCAGAAACCAACTCATCCTGGACCCACGAGGCACATGACCCTGAGGTTGCTAGCTAGTTGCCTCTTTGTATCATTCCCTCGACATCTTGCCCGTGAGAATGGCTTTGCATTCAATTTTATATAATTTTCTCTTGGTTTACATGAGAAATGTTCCTCGTACCGGACCTCCAACACTGCCGTAAGTTATTAAACCTCCAAGAACCAGATCGTTCTTTCTTTCTTATGAATACTCCGAGATGATTCCGGACAATAATGCATGTAAATTATTCAGGTCTATGCAGTGGTCCTGATGATGATTCTCGGGTTCAACCACCCAGAAAAATTCAGGGCCGGGCATGTTATGTGTCGACACAGACGCGCATCATTCATGGAATCTTGGGAGGCAGATGAAGGGTCAAATGAGACCATCATTGTCGGAGAGAGGACCGGAGAGGCAAACCAATGGGCAGAACTATGTGGGTTAGGGGCTAATAAATCGCCGTCCCTACCTAATAAATGATGCGACAACTCCTATAGATTCAATAATGGGATGATTTATACCTTAATCATATGGCAAATAATGATGGCCATGAGGATGGCGACACCGTGCAGGAATAGGGAAGTGAGCTAAGGGGCATCTCTCAATAGTAAATTTCTTTGCTTCACTGGATCCGAATCTCCGATCCGATAAAACTTTCTAAACGTTGGGCGACATACCGGGTCTGTTTTGTGTGTTAGCATATTGCAAACTATACGCACACAAACAATATTAATGAGGTTTTCCGACCGTCCATTGATGCTAGAATCTTCTGGGCACTCGATGGATGTTGGATTCATGGCTTACCAAGATAGACATGAATAGTACATCCAGCACAATCCATATACTATATATATATATTTATTTATTATTACGTAAAATTTCATAAGCTTAAAATAAAATACAAAAATATAAAAACATACCATAATAAATATTAAATATATAATTTTTTAATTATTAAATTAAAAATAATATTACTATATTATAACTAGAGTTATTTCCACCTTCCAGCAGCACAATCTATTGAGCGTACATACTCTTGATTGAGCTAAAACTAAGGCCCAGAAGAATGATCGGAGAGCACTCGTGGGCCCATAAAAGTGGGCCCATGAGAAATAATTGGGCCTCCGAAAGAGGCCCAACTTACGATAGAGTGGAACAGAGGATCTGGAGGAGATTCAAATTGAGGTGGTTGAGTTCTTATAACCGTTTCCTCCCACAAAAGATCAGTATCCATCGGTTGCCTGGCATCAGCTGATTTGCTCGCCGAAGAGCATTGTCGGTTGGATCTGAGGAAATCCTCGGTACCTCTTCGACCACTGCCCCTCCTCCTCGGCCGGCCGCTGTATCGCAACCGGCCACAGTCTCCGCCTCATTCTCGATCGTAAATCCCAGGTCCATGGACCCGACTGGCTCCCGACGCTGGCCCCTGCGCAGGTCTATCAAGCAGAAGATCCGGTTCTCCTCCGCCCGGTCCGTCCACACGCACAGACAGAAGAGAAGCTCACCGTGTCGTTCGCCACTTGCTTGCCCGGCGGAAATCAAGCTCCACGTCCGTTTCCCCATCACCCCCCCCATACATATTCCTCTACATACATTGGTTGATCCATCAGGCATGACAGAGAATTTTTCCCAGGTGGCACTTCGAGTTGTGGATCGAGACGAGTACTGAATGAAATTGAATAAAAACGTCCGCCGAAGCGTAGGTTCTGAACGAAAGATCCGCACCTTAAATAGCTTCTGAACCAAGAATTGCTTGGAACATGTTGAATTAATTCGAGGAAATCCTAATTCAGAAAAAGAGAATAGAATCTCTCCACAACAACTCAGAAAGACAGCAAAATCCGGTGAATTCGAACATTGATGATGCGGTCCATTTAACTCGACAAGTACGAACAACTTCAACATAGTACTTGAGCAGGAGAGCTATCAGTTCAAACTAAGACAGACAGGTTTCGAGCATGAAATGAATTGGATTGGATTGAGTGGTCAAAAGGGATCACGAATCGCGTAAACTTACCTGAGATTGGCTGGTGGACCTGGTAGAAGGAAGCCACTGTTCCAGCTATATGCTCCACCCACATGAAGCAGTAATATCTGCACAGGAATATGTAAGACAAGTCAATGTCATTTGACCATTAAAAAATATGGGAAGATCCTTCACAAGAAAGGGAACATTTTCCGCAAAAAGCCAATGAGCAGATGTTCTGGTGAAGCAGCTGATCGAAGTCGATGTGTCACTGGCAGATGTCCAAGAAATTTCATGTGTGAAGGAGCTGCTCATGCCCACTGAATCAGCTTCCCTTGAGAGGAAACAGCTAAAATCTTACCATATTAACAGCCTGACTCTCGGGCGCACCCTCCTCAAATCAAAATCCCAAAACCTTCATCAGACATATCACACTGCAAAAATTGATAAAATGTGTAGCAACAAGAAGAGCTACACCTGAATCTTTCCATTTTTTGACTGCAAGAAATATGTGGGTCAGTGGAAACTGGAAAGCATTGATATATGAAAGGGTTTGGATCTCCATAAGCCAGAGCATTGCTAGACACGGTGATGTAAAGTTTTCCCAAGTATGAACGACGAATCAAACCGCCTTGAAAACCTGGTTTGTAGTGTTGATTTGATTGAGGAGAAAATCTGAGAGTGCCTAGCAGCCAATCCAGAAAGATTCAAGGAGACAACTTTAGTGCAGCAAATTATAGGGCTACTGCTACACCTCTCATGACAGAGAGAACAATCCAGCAGCCACTAGACCGCATTAGATCGTGTTTTGTCTGATGTCAATGAAACAGCTGCGTGGCAGTAACAGTGAAACGCATTGATAAGAGAGCTGTTAATCATTCTAATGTTTCCTGCAGGGTTGAACTTCCCGTATTTTCATCAGAAAATTAAAAAGTTCAGGGAAGAGAGAAGATGCGAAGAATCTGAAGATTCTATAGAGTGGGAACCGGAGAGAGAACATGGATTCTTGGATGATGATGATGATCTGACATATACGAGGAAGAGCTGACAGAGAGAGATGTGAGCACACACATGCAGAGATATGCAACTCATAACTATTGCCTGCGCGTGCTCACTCTCTTCTGTCGGCTCCCTCTCCCTCCCTCCCTCTCTCCTCTCTTGCTTCCTCCTCCTAACCAGAAGGCCTTTGCTCCATCGCCAAATAGATCTGCCTTTTTGCTCATACTGGGAGTTCTGCAGTGTATTTTTCATGTCACCAAGAAAAGGGTTCCTGCAGGATCAGACCTTAGCAAATTATGCTCCAGAGATGAGGATGTTGATGACGATATATAAAGTAGCACAAGATAGAATAGGTGTTTGGACAAAGCATCAACACACATCTCCTCTCCTACCTTTTCTGGGTAAACACCCCCCACTGCTAGTCTCACCCCTCAATCTCAACTCTCTAACCAGGGTCTTATTTCATGCATGCACATACATATATACAAAAAAACGGCACCCGATGGAATGGCATCTACTCGAGACAAGAATCGTGCTGAACTGATTCTTCGACCTTTGATGTTTCAAGAAGTTATTTGGATGCGTGGGGGGAGAAGTGGAGGGAAAGGGGCAGCGATGGACGCATATATGTGAAAATCTCAACCATGAATCCGACAAGTTCAGCTTCCTTCTCTCTCAGTACATCTCCCTCCGTTCCATCTGCGTCTATGACGTGTCGAGGGGTGAGTGGCCGGACGTGGCGGAGAATAGCCGGTCTGGGAGTTTGACATCTGGGAATTTGCTCGAACTGGAAGCTTCTTGATTTGACCGACAAGATGAGGAAACCTCGAGGTCCGTCGGATTCCTCAACGGTGTCGGTACCGCTGCCGGTTCAGATGGGGCTGCGCCAACGAAAGCGTGTTTTAGCTCGCCGTGTCACGAGAAGAACAGCCTATTATACTTTGCTCATCACCATTATTGTTCATGATCCCGTCTAACTCCTTCCAATCAATCTCCATCACACACATACAAAGTCAGTGACCTAACCGATTCGATACGATCTGCTTACATGTTACTGAGTCAGTTGGCTCGCATCCAAGGCACGATCACGTGTCTACGATTTGGAACATCCACGTCGGCAAGAACTGCTTGTCGATGGATTCATTTCTTCAATGTATCATCATCATTCACGAGCCCCTTGATTGAGCTATTGGACGTCCAGGGAATTCATGGTAAAATTAAAGCGTGGAAAAGCTTCACCTCTACCCCCCCACTAGCATGGCTAGTGTGCATCCAGAGTGCAGCGGGACCGTCCAAATTGGAAGATCAGCCGTCGTCGGGCCAGGCGCCAACCCATTATCGAACTTTCCGTGCAAGAATGCTACAGTCTCCGCTCTCTGTACCATCACTGTGCTTAGTGGAGGGGCTTGCCCCACCCCCACTGCCCTCAATCTATATGTACACACAAGTTGGTCAAGTATAATAGCATTTTAAATTCACAGGGAAACCGCTCTCATCCGACTAGATTACTTGATTATATTTAGTCGGCAGGTCACATTCTGCTCCCCCAAACTAATCAAATCGCCCGACAACACCTAGTTGACCGTCTCCATTTTACCCCTCTTCAACTCCCAATTGCTCTTGACCGATCGACCACACCTCGCCTCACAGCCAATAAGTCGGTCAACTCAACCTCTCTTAGTCGGCTCGACAAATTCACCTCTAGCACAGTCATTATTTAGGACCATACACTTCTCTCCCTTGAAAAGTTCCCTCGATTCAGTTTACTAACTTAACTATCTATCGAATGGCCGTTTAGGGTGGTGCTACCCAGGTTAGACTCATTTTGCAGGTCTACTCAGACATGGAAGGCTCGGCCAAACCACGGGCTCCATGAGGAAACCGGGCTCAATTTGCCCTCCGGCTGGACGAGCACCCTCGTGCGGCCGGAAACCGTATCAATTCCGCATCACAAATGAGCAAAATGGTAACAATAACAATAAAGTTCGGATAGGAACCGTGCAATTACCGGGTTGGCAGAGGGCGATCGATCAGGGGCACGCCCTCCAAACGTACCACGGGATTCGGCGGGCCCTCTCTCGATCGTCCTCGCTACGCTGTTCATCGGTCGTGAATCACAGTGTGCCTATCGAAAGGGTCCAACTGCCGCCTGCCTACCTTCGGGCCGCGACTACCAAGCATGGGCCTGCTATTGGGCCGTAAGAGTGGTTGGGCCGCACCGACCAATGTCTGTCCATCGTCTCGTCACCCCAACCAACGAAGGTTTCAATATCAGGAGGATTGCCTCTACTGTGTGATCGGGCAAAGAAACATCCTGCGCGTCGGCTGAAACCCTGAACACATGGGTCGATCTCAGATCAGGGTGCCCGGACCAACCTTAGTCGCCTCCCACTCTTTCCATGTTCTCAACTTACAAAAAATATATATATATATTTCTCCGAGGATTCCATTGGAGCTATATAATTAATAAATAAATAAAAAGTGAACTTGTTGCAATTTGTATTGAAAATTATATGTTTTTCTGTGGGTGTGTTGTTGTAGTGGTTGAGCGTCGAGGTCTCGTCAGTGCGAGAAGTAGGTGTAGTCCAAGTGCCCTTGCGAGTCAAAGACTCCACCCCCCAACAAAAAAAAAAGGAGAGGAGTTTCGATAGATAATTATCGAAATTCCAGCGAGCAAAAAATCATCAATTTCCCAACATCGACTGTTCATGGACCATCTATGGTCGGCCCCAATTGATCGATCAATCGGGATGCCCCGTGGCGGCAATAATTTTTCTTATTTTCATTTGGCTCTCCTTATGTGATTCAAATTCCAATGGTCTCCCTATGGTCTACAAAGTTTGTTTGTACTGACCGACCCTTAAAGGCCTGACTTTATTGAATTTCAGAAGAATAAATAAATTTAGAGGCAGTAATTAAGCAGTTTGACTTGATCCAATCTCAAGTATTTTTTAATTATTTATTTTTTGATTTATTAATTCAGTTCAAATCACCTTTTTTAAATATTTTTTCCATAAAAAATATAAACCACATTACCCCCTGCAGCGTCAATTAAGAAAAATGACGTAAGGAAGGAGACAGACCCGAGACCGAATTTCATGATAATAAAGACACAAATTAAAATATAGTTTCTGGCGAGGAAAAAAGTGAGAGTGAAAACCACATGATCAAGTTGGTCCTGTCGTTTTATACTTCCAGGGGCTAGTTCTCGCATAAATACGGCGCCGTTTTTCTGGACCAAGAAGGCTACGAGCTGCGGCTGGGTGGATCCACGTCAGCCAGAAGGGAGCGGAGCGCTCGNCAAGCTGCGGATGGGTGGCTCCACGTCAGCCAGAAGGGAGCGGAGCGCTCGGTCAAAAACTACGCCTCAACGCGGGTTGGAAGCGGAGGCGGCGTCCTTGGCGGATGAGCCGTCGGGGCCGACGCCGTTGGTCGCGGCGGCAGACTGTACGGTCATCGCGGACACGCCAGGTGAGGTGGGGCCTTCGCCGTTGGAGCAGGTGAGGGCGTTGCACTGGGCAGCCGCGGGCCGGCCGGAGTGGCTCGTGACGGTGGAGATGGCGGTGGCGAGGGAGATGGGCATGAGGCAGAGGCCCTTGCCTTGGAGGAACTGCATGGCGGAGCCCATGTCCTCCTCCATGAGCTTCGCCACCTGGTGCTCCGTCATCGACAGGCTGTCGCCGGCAGGCCCATTGCCGTTCCGTCCTGCGCCGTTCGCTTGCACACAGTCGCCACCTCCTCCCTGCGTGGATCCATAAAGAGATTATTCTATGACCCTGAGAATTCAGTAAACGAGCACGCGCGTTGTGTTCTTGCTTGTCGTTTTGTGTTCCATCAAGAACCCTGCCGTCTTCTGGTTCTTAAGATGAAAGGGAAGGGCAGAGAGAGGCGCCAACTTATTGAATGGAAGGAATAAAACGTTGCAAGTGTTGCTGTGCAAATTGCAGTTGTAGCTCAAGACAATCAGTGTCGATGAACATGCCCCATTTTTAGACAACGACATTAACAGGCATGAAATGGTCTTGCTGTCAGAAGTCAAGACATTTTTCGCATCATCTTCTATTTGATTGATGGAGGGGGGAAGGATTGGAGTTTACCTCGGAGGACATATCAGCAACGAGAGGAGCAGCAGCTGCAGCACCGCCTAACCTGCTCATGCTCAGGACCTGTCTCCCAGTTCCAACAATAGACAAACAAAAATAAAATGAAACCCGAAAAGTTATATTTTTGCTTTTATTACCCCGTAAGCCCATCCTTGCATGTTATGAACATAAACACACTGCAAAACTGTATTGAAAACCATGGACTAACTCTGAATTTCAATATAAAATTCTAATTTTTTATTGAGAGGGGGAGACGAGGGGAGGAGAGGGAGGGAGGAACCTTGACTTGAAGCTGGAGGAATTTCACATAGTCGATTATCTCATCGAGCATCGATGCCTTGTCCGTCTGTCAATCCATTAAACACCCAAATCGGTTAACCATTTCATTTTACTGAATTTCACGATTAATGTGAATCTCAACTAATCATCATACACAATAATGTTTCTCAATCAATACTATCTCAGTGCAAAATATATGGGTGTATTCTGCTACGTGTCTTTTGGATAGAAATGAGCGATCCTATTGTGTCATCGAGGCTGCTCTACCGCGCGCGTGTGTGATGAAACGTGCGTGCAATTTACGTATATCTGTTATCTAAAATTTTCCGGCGAAAGGGAAGAACGGCAGACCGACGAAAAAGCCTACTTTTCAGCTTTTTGTTGGGGGGGTGGTGGTGGTGCAGCACAATTGTTAACAATAAAGCCGTGACTTCAATTAACGGAAGATCAAGAATGGGTTAGGAGAGAAAAACCAGCGCACTTATCGGCTCAGAATTACTCGTGAAAGCCACTCTGAGCCTGACTAGCGGTTGCAGGTGGAAGTGGAACCGCCCCACTTCAGATTAAGAGTTAGGGATCAAGTAATCAATTTTTTTTAGTAGAATTAACACAGGCATAATCCAGGAAACTGATAGATAAGTTCTTTTGAATTTTACCTTGTTGGCATTGGGAACGAGCTCCTGCAGAGCCTTCATTCTCTCTGCGATTCTCTCTCTGCGTAACTGCGGAGCACAGACAACAATGGAGAAATTGGAACCACTCTCTGACGATGAATAAACAACCAGAAACTGACTGAAACTGAAACCCACGTTAATGGTGAGTCCTACGGAACAGAAACTCATGAATGCATTCCACTCCCCACCCCTCAAAAAACGTCCGAGCTTAAAAATCTTTCCTGGAAAGCTTGAAAGAAAACTATCAGGGCTCAAAACGTACTCTCTCGGCGATGCTATGAGGGTCGGTGGCTTGGCCTCTTCTGGCCCTGACTCTTTGCTTCGGCTGCTCTGCGGCGGTGTTTCCGCCACCTGCTGTGGTGGTTGTCGTTGACCCACTTGCCGCCGGAGCTGGCCTTGTCGCTTGCCCTTGAGCCCCCAAGCTAGAAGTGCCTCCCTGGTTTCCAAAAAATAAAAGGAACGAAAAGAAAGCAGCGGAAGTAACAGGATTAAAAATCAACTTCAAATCCGAATTTGAGGTTCTGATGAGTGTGAAAACGATGAGAAATGTAAGAACCTGAGGATGGTGAAACTGCGGTGACTGGCTTAAGGGTTGACCAACACCACCACCACAACCGCCGCCGCCGCCGCCGCCGTGGGTAGATCCACTGAACCCGTTATACAAAGCTTGAACTGACTCGTCAACTCCCTGCAACAGACTCACCGAAGAAGGAAATCATAACCGCAGATCACCAAACTCTGACTATGTACTCTTACTCTCTGCTGCCTCAGAAAATTCTTCCTGCTCAGAAGGAAAATAGCGATTACCTGGACATCACTGTGTGAGCTCTCGAATCCTCTGCCCATCAGCATCTGCTGCTGCAGCAGCATGGCCTTCACTGCAGCTGCCGCTGAGGTGGAGGAGGGACCGCCGCCGCCGCTGATCTGATGCTGACGCAGCTTGAAAGCCAGGATTGCCGAGTCGTCAAAGTGGGTGTCGAACGGTCCACTGGAGTTACCATTGTTCTCAGCGGCCGGCTCGGGACAGTCAGCGGGGTTGAAGTCGGCCCAGGAGGGGTTCATGGTGGAGAACATCTGGTCAAGGAAGTCGTGATCGTCCACTGCGGCGTCGAAGTCGGCCCCGTGGATCGTGTCGTGGAGGTCATGGAGGGAGAGCTGGCGGTGCTGGGAGGGAGGAATGTTGTTGGCGGAGACGTTGCTGTTGAGGAGGGAGTTCATGTTCATACCTCCTTGCATTTCTCTGCTACAGGGCGGAATTTCAGAGAGAGAGAGAGAGAGAGAGAGAGCGACTGCCTTGTAGCAGAGAAAGCCTTGTTGTTTCGGCTCTAGTTGACGATCCGTAAAGATCATGGGAGAAAGCCTAATCAGTAATCAAAACTCTAACCTCAGACTAATCATGTTACTACGTACATGAAACCGAATAACACGTGGAAAATACTTTGTTTCATTGGCTTACTGGCTAATTAATCACGTGCACATCAACAATTTCAAAAAAAAAAGAAGCGATGTTGATAACGTTAGAGTTGTCCCCAGTGAAGATGGAATTTCTGCTGGGTGAGGATTGGTGAACTGAAAAATGAATGGATGAATGCTCGAGGAGAGGGGTGCAGTTTTACGGGCTCTTTTGGGCTTGAGCCTTTTGGATTGAAATGGGCTTTCGAGGCCCAAACCAGCTTCGACCATGAAATGCGACACGTTGCCGAAGCTTTTCTCCCTTCGACTCTGCCTCAGGTGAATTCCACTCGGTCGCCGGTCGCGTCATCCCGCCCAGAGCAGCAGATCCTCAACTCCCCGTTTGCAATGGTTCGCAAAAGATTTCAGCAGGCCAAAACTGGTACATACCTTCCATATTTCTGCTCTTTAAAATTGTGTCATCGCAGCTTCTTTAGTGGGAATTTACTTGGCTGATTTCCGCCGCCTTCGCCAAAGACATCACGCAGCGTTTGGTCGCACATTACCTATTCGATGAAATGTCTAAATGACAACTTGATGTTCCCATGCTTCCGGCTCTACTGCTGATGGCACGTCATTCCTTCTTATAGACTCTGGTTCCCCATTCCTTACAAATGAGAATTTGATAACGGGCATTCGTCTTTCTTTATGGAGCAAATTATTCGAGGTTCTTGTTGGCTGGTCACCTCTATCTGCTTAACTTGTCAACTTTATCTATCAATTCTCGTCGGTCTCCTCTTGCAAGTGCACCTTTTCCCCCACTCTCTCTCTGTAACAGTTGCATGGTGAAATCCGAGTTTGTCTTTCAAATGGGTCTGTCATCATTAAGTTGGAAATGAAAATTTCTTGTGTTGGTGGTTACTCGCTTGAGGGCTACTAAGGTACGCTAAGTTGGGCTGTGATTTGTAGGTATTGAGTATATAAAATCCCTGAATGCTGAGAAGGTATTGAGGAAGATAGGTATGGGGAGGGAAGACCGCTACTTCTGGAAGCAAATAGGCAAGGCCCTGCTCTGCACTTATGCCATCATCGGCGCAGTGTGGCTTTATAATGAGACTTCCCCTCTGGGGTGGTGGACTCTGAAGCCTAGGCCCAAAGAAGAGAGAGAGCTTGCTCATCTATACGAACACAGAGAGTTCCCGTACCCGGGTGATGAAGAAGCGATGGAAGAGTTCATCGCCAAGGGGGGAATGATTGGGACAGCAATCGGGCCAAAAGGTTCCGTGGAGTCAGATGCTTACAACTATCAGAAGGATCTTGAGAACAGGAAGTTCGAGCAGGAGGCTCAGAAGCTGTGGTTCAGGATGAGGAATGAGGTGATTCAGGAGCTTCAAGATAAAGGATATGATGTTGAGTGAGACGGTACGCTTGTGATCACTCTGGAATCAAAGTAAATATGTGCTATTGACTGCATTCTATTTAGCATAGCTCTATGGATGTCATGAATAAAATCATGAGAACCTTTGGATCTTGGTCTTCAATTTTCATTGTCTGCAGCGATCAATGTTATCCCTATTTTTCAAGTTAACTGTGATTTTCATTTTCCCATGTGGTGAACAGTTGTTAATGGATACTTGTTGTGAGATTATAAAAGAAACATTCAAGCATGGATACTCGACTGTTGCTCCAAGATTGCTGGAGTTTAACTGCATCTCCAGGAACATTTCATTGACACGAATGTCAGCATTAATATAATAGTCTTCGGACCCAAATGATAAAGGATCTCAATCCTGTATGGAATTGGTTCATGTTGTATTTTTACAGGAAAGAAAAAAAAAACTATTGCTTGGCAATTGGATGGATGTTAGATAACAATCTCATCCATAGCTAAGTTAGGCTCTTAGTGTGCTGCTATATTTTACTATAAAATGGCCGGCCGAGGAGCCTCCCACACGTCTAACCTGTTCTCCTCACGGTGTAGCGTGAAGATCCGATCCCCCCCGATGGAGAAATCGCGTATGAAACCTCCTTCGCTGTGCTGAAGCCTTAGCTTTGGGATGAAATCCGCACCCTGAAACACCGATATGTAGTCATCCGTGGAAAGCAGCAGTTGCCCTTCATAATACTCTAGCTTCGGGTGGCAACCCACGCATGTCATATCCGCTCCGGTGGTCCGCCTTGGCCCCCAGCGGACGCTGCGTGGGAAGCGAAAGTCTAAAAACCCTAGACCTTCGTAGTACTCATCGGCCACGGCAATGAGGCTCTTGTCTTCCATTGCCACCGCATCCCACACTCTCTCCCTACTCGTGAGGTCAGGCGAGCCGAACCATGACCAAGCCACCTTCTTGTCTCTGGTATCCAGTAGGCAGAGATTGTAGGGGAAGTGGCGGTATGGGTTCCGGGTCGACCGGGAGTGAATCGCTGCTAGCAAGCAATTGGTCTGATTCAACCACTGTAGCCTGTGTGCCCGTCCCAGCGGTTCATCCGACTCGTGCCACAAATCGGCTTGCTTCCCTGTCTCCCCGTCCCAAACTCCTATCCCATTTTCGCCATCCCTCGGTCGGCAGGTTGAGAATATCTTGTGGTCTGAGTTGAAGCCGAGAGGACCAGCATTGAAGCCCCTGAGGTGGTATCCTCGGCTATCAATGGTAAACCGGTGCCTTAGCTCCCCGGTTGATGGGTCGAACAACCCCATGCCATTGGGCGTGGTGACCACGACGCCGTCCAGGTTGGCCCACCCTATGTCGTTGACCTTCTGATGATCGAGATTGATCGAAGGGTGCTCTCGCAGCATCCAGTCGTAGACGTGGACCACGCTACCATGTGCGACGCAGAACCCGCCATCGGCACTCGCTCGGATCACGGTTCCCTTCTCTAGCCCCCGGCTTTTCACGGTACTCACTACCTGCAACATGGTCCGGCCGTCGAAAGGTCCCCACTTTGCTAGCCGGACATGGTGGAGGAGGCCATAGAAGAGAGCCTCCCTGTAGAGGAGATCTTCGGGCACTTTCTTCGGAATGTAGAGCTCCCCCGTGCGGAGGAGATCGAGGAGGATGGAGAAGCAAACCGGATTCCGGTCGATGAATATTTCGTCGTCCGACGAAGGGCATAGGTTCCAGTTTCCGTCCAAGAGTGGCCCGAAGAACGAGTCCGGGCCGGCATTGGCAAGGGTCGTGGCGCTCGTCTCGAACTTTGTGCCGCCGACGTTGAATCTCACCCTGTCTCCCTTGAATCCCATCGTCAACATCCGGAAGAGAAGAGGAATCTATTGAGGGCCTACGATAGAATTGGGGGGAATTTTAAATGACGATCAGACCAGCTCGGTTTGTCTTGGCGGACTGTTTTCTGTTTTAGATGGACAAGGAAAGATAAAACCACTAGTCGGCGGGATTGGGAGAGAACTGTTTTCAGTTGTCTTTTCGGTAGTCTGCCTGTCCGAGGAAGTAAGGTGGAAACTGTTTTCCAATTTCCAGAGGATGAGAAAAAAAGAAGACAAAAAACTACGAGATGGCTATGACAGTAAAAGTCAATTAGTTGGGAATATCTGTAATTTATTTTTTAAAATTTATTGTGAGATCATTAAAAAAAATTAGATTTATTTTCACTTAAAAATTTAAATTAATAAGTAACAATATTAAATTTTCTTATAATTTATAATATTTTCTTCATTTAATCTATGTGGAATCGTATATCTTAATTTTCGTCCTCACGTGACAACGTGGTCCACTTTACAACGTGCTATTAAACACTCGCTCTTAACAATTGTTTATGAGCCAAGTATTTTTCTTTCGATTTCAGATGAATAAGATAAATGATCACGAGTCGGACAATTTTCTTCCATATTCAGGCTTAGATCAACTAATTACAAGTCAGACTTCTAGACTTAGGTAAGGCGAAGTGCGAACCTACTGATTCTAATACCGTGTTAAATTCGTTGTGAGTTCATAAAGAATCAGACTCATTTTTCAGTTAAAAGTTTAAGTTAATAGATGACGGTACCCAACATTTTTATAAGGTCACAATATTTTTTTTCATTTATGGAATCGTATATCTTAATAGTTTTTAAATCTGTTTGAGTCGGAGGCTTCCTTTCTACTCTACTGCTCACGCACTAAACATCATATTTCTCATAGTCACAAATTCAGTTACCAATCCATATTGGCTTACGCAGTTCACCATCTCTTCTCCTCGTACGTGATCCTGATATGGAATCGTGTGGATGGATAAAAAAAACTCGTTACCGAATGCATGCCAATAACATGACGTTATCTATAAGCAGAGGGGGGCGAATTTAAGTCATCGAAATAGAATACCATACGATGCCTTGTTATTCGATTATACTATTTTGTTAGGTTGGATTTATAAAATTTTAAGGGTATTTGAGGTTTTTTCTTTTGAATCTTTAGGATTTTTTTTAAATTAATAGATGGAAAAAAAATGACATTTAACTAAATTTTATGGCCGATGTCACCGTGTAAATACTAATCACGTGACGACACCATTTCATGGAATCGCTTCTTCTCGCTGCTGTAAAGACATCGGACAATATTATTGGCAAGTTGAACGTTAGTACACACAAGTTGTGGCGTCTTGAAAATTTTGACCCAATTATAGTCATCCTTGTTTTTAGATCATACCATTCGCCATTATCCATTCCTACATACTTATGTATTTCTTATTAAAAAAATCTAATGAGATTATAAATCTTCATAATTTATTAAAAAATTCTTATCGTAATTTTTTTATTTATAAATTTTAAAATTTAATATTATATTTGAGATTTAATATTAAACATGTAATTTTTAAAATCGGACCCAATTGCTCAGTTCAACCAAGAACATGTCATTCACCCAGTTCGGTTTTTAAAATTAATCCAATTACATTGTAAATGAGATTAGCTCCTATAGAATCGGTCAGTTTCCGATCGGATCGACAAATCTAATTAAACTAATAAAAAAATCAAACGACTTAATATTTTAAAAAAAATAAAAATTTACTATGATGTATACTCATAAATTTATAGCTTAATTATTTTTTAATTTAGTATAATTTTAAAAATAATGATTAAAATAGGTTGATGATATATTTAAGTTAAAAAAAATGGACCACGAAGTTTGACCCATGGCCCACCTTGAAATCAAATCACGACTGCATCACAGATAGAATAAAAATTAAAAAAACATTTCCGTCCAAAAACACAAAAATTCCCCCGCGGAGGACAAGAATCAAAGAACCCATAAATAAAGCGTAAAGTCGCGTATGTGCATTAATTACACTTGCGTCCGAGTCAAAGAACGGGCCGTTACGGCGTTAAGGAAGTAGTAAAAAAGTCAGCGGAATCAACGGTGATGTCCCCATCTGGGGCCACGACCATCCATTCATTCCGTCATCGCTAGAAACCCCCTGACGCAGAGAGAGATATAGAGAGAGAGAGAGAGAGAGAGAGAGAGAGAGAGAGAGAGAGTGTGTGTGAGGGGTATATGTGTATTTGACGGAGATTGACTCCCTCTGTCTCTGTCTCTGTCTGCCTCTCACACGATTCTTTAAAGCAGCAAACCCCTCTGCCCCTCTCTGTCTTCGTCTTCTTCCCTTACGCAGCACCGATGCAGCACAGAAAGCCAAACCAGTGATTCGAGCAGTGTAGTCACGGAGGAACACTGATTAGCACCTCGCTCGAGGAGCTCTCTGCACAGGTGTCGCGCGCCGGGGGTCGGTTTTATGGCGGAGAGACAGAACGAGCGCTTCGGAGCTCTAGAAGTGGAGAATTCGACGGAGGACATTGAAGATACCGAGTCGGAGATGGAATCGCAGTCTGAATCGGAGGAGGAGCGGCTGAAGGAGCTGCCTCCACTGAAACAGTCGCGGCTCGGCGAGGTCCTCCGCTCTAGTTGTGGAAATGCGGTGGCGGAGAGCAGGAATGAGGCGAAAACCCCAACCGCGGCATCGTCCGCACATCTTTCACGGGATAATCAGAGCGATGGTGAGTCCTGTGGCTTTTATCCGCGGGAGTTTTCTAGGTTTTTTTTTATTGAGGCCCTGTTTCTTGCTTTTTCATCAATATGCGTTTGAGATGATGGTTTCACGGTGTTGATCCGCAGGCTTGCCTGGACATTCTACCCAGAGAGAAGAATCCAAGGTTAGCTGTTGCGGTGGCTAGTTGCTCTCCTTTTTCCATTACCCTTCCATTAAGGTGTATCGTGTTTCTTCGTTAGAATCTACTTATTGGAATTAAGCTAATCTTCTCGCGCTTTATTTTCATTTTATGGATTATTTCTTTCTTTCCTGTGTCTTCGTGTGTTTCTCCTATTTATGTTGTCGTCACGTCAGCAAATTATGCAGTTCGGAGCTTGTTATACTGTTGTTCACATAGAGAGTGTTTATACTCTTCCGGTTGGATTAATATCAGGTGGAGACCCCCACATAATTATTATAGACAGTGCAACTACACACAAAAGAAATAGGTTTGCCACATTATGCTTTGCTGTGATACCTTAAGCTTTGAAGGTAGAATGAAAGTGAAGGATTTTGTAAGGCTCAGATTAGGCGTAACTCCGGTATGGTAGGGATTACAGATACTTTGTTTAGTAGCCTATTTTATTCCACACCTTGCCTCTGTGGCCTTCATCACTCTCCTGTTCCCATTCTCATGAATCTTATCAGGACAACATGTGGGTATACCAACATTGGCTAAAGACAATCTTAATAATTT
The DNA here is from genome assembly GCA_900006705.1 of Sonneratia caseolaris. Lineage (NCBI taxonomy): Eukaryota > Viridiplantae > Streptophyta > Magnoliopsida > Myrtales > Lythraceae > Sonneratia > Sonneratia caseolaris. Next base: position 126,727 of record CXYZ01003351.1, on the reverse strand, counting down.
TTTTTTCATCTAAATTGCTGAAATTCAAAGAAAATGAAAAGGAGTTGAATGGACAAATGGAGGAAGTGGGAGAGAATAGAAAATTGCATCTGCATAATTTGGGATGGACTTGATAACAATACATTGGTTGTGTCCTGGTCTACTTGTTTATATATATTAGGTAGCTTTAGGTAGTATTTGTGACTGGTTTGGTTTGTGGGTTTATAGTCCATTTTGCTAACTTCAGATGGAAAGAGATATGCATATGCATCAACATGAAAAATTGTACACACTTTATTCATAACCTGCATGTTTGCCTTGGGTGCTGAAATCTGTGGTTGATGTCTATCTCACTTGTTACTGAAGCTGTTTGTAAAGATTTATTGTTTAGGATGTAGTCGTGTCAACTCTGTATATTGTGTTCTATTTGCTCTGATGTGCCCGTGAAGAATTTGTCATTGTTTAAGGAGTTTGCACTCTTAAGAGTTTTGGACTTCTGAGGATGGGAAAGTTTCACTTTGTTATTCCCGCTTTATGGAGGAAAGAGGTTTTAGGACAGTAATGTAGTCCAACAATGTATGGAAATGTGAAATTCCTTTCTGCTGAAGATTAAGGCAACATTTTGCTCTCTTTCTGTTCTTCACTCACTCATTCTGCCGATTCTTAAATGGAAATTTATTTTCTTTTAGTCTATTAGATGGTCTGATAGGAGAATTATTTATAATGGTAGAAATGATGGTTTTGAAAGTGGCAAATGAAAAGATATAATATTGAGATGGCTTTTATGTTGTAGATCAAGAGTTAAACTTGGATGATATTTCAAAGAACATGCTTGAGAAAGATGTGAAAGCTTAACACAGATTAACTTATACTTGTATTATGCATTTGGACTGCTTTAACTTCTTTTATATAAATTTCATTATACATCACATTTCTCTTTTTCTTTTTCTTTCAGGAGCTGGATGTGATCTCCCAACAGGATGTTATGGCAGGTACAACTGGTAAGGAAGTCTTTAGCTACGAACCCACTTGTCTCATCATCTATCTGTCAAACTTCCTTCTCAGAACACTCATCAACTTCTGTTGCCTTGTTCTTGTCATCAGTTAGCAACATCACTAATGCGTGTGTAGCGGTGGCACATCTACAAAGTTGTTCTATTAACAAGCTGTCATTGAGCCCATCAGCTTTAAAAGCATCAGGTACTGATGGTTACAACTGGCGAAAGTATGGCCAGAAGCAAGTAAAAAGTCCTCAAGGCTCTCGAAGTTATTTCAGGTGTACATACTCTGAATGTTGCGCCAAGAAGATTGAATTCTCCGATCATGTGGGTCATTTAAGGGAAACTATTTATAAGAGTCAACATAATCATGATCCACCGAGGAAGGTCAACAGCGTGAAACAAAGTAGGATTATGAAGACCGCTGGACCTCTTAAAGAAAGTAATGCTGCAGAATATCCCATCCCAGTTCTCAAAGATTCAAATCCATCAACAACCGCTAGAGAATCAGTACGAGATTTGTCAACGGTGCCCAAAGGAATACCACAGGATTCAACAGGCTTTTATGAGGATGCTAAAACTACCTCAAAGGGGGAAGATGCCCTTGAGTCAGAGCCTAAAGACAGGCGAGTTTTATCAAATTTTTACTTGCTCTTAATAGTCCTCTGGAAGCTAAGTACCGAAGCATTAGGTGTTAATATTTTTCTCCTCCTACCTATTCTAATGCAGAGGGAGGAAAAAGGCTTCATCCCACTCAAGCCCGGTACTACAACCCGGGAAGAAACCAAAGCTTGTTATACATGCTGCAAGTGATGTGGGAATCTCAGGTGATGGATATAGGTGGCGCAAGTATGGGCAGAAGCTGGTGAAAGGAAAGCCTCATCCCAGGTGCATTCTTTTATCATCTCAGATTCTTTACAGATTCTTGATGGTAGCTAATGCTTGTGTTGACTTGACTATGAATTTTATACTATATATGGGGTTTGACAGAACCAAATGGACAACAAATTGGAAGTATTAAAGATTTGCTCAGAATGATGGCTAGAACATGATATTGCTTTTAAGTCTCTCTTCTATCAATGTATATATGGTGGCTACTGGTGGGTTTCATACTCAGGGTGAAGTTCTAGACATAAGGGAGGCCACTGAGGAGGCTTCTGTCAAGGACCAGAGATGGTTCTGGTTTTAACTGTATAGTGATATTTATTTGTGTTTGCAGTGCCATCTTGGTGTGATTCTCCAATGTATATCTTGAAGGATAAGAATAATGTTCCTCAGGCTTAAGAATATTTATTACCTGGTAGATGTACAGTCTAAAACTCGAGGGCAGAGACAGAAGTCTATTTTCTGTCCCACCTGTTAAAATGATTTTGCTCTTAGTCGAAGAAACATTAAAACTAGTCATATATTTGCTAATCCAATGTAACTCATGAGTTTCTCCATGTCTTCTAAGCTTACTCGCATGATGCAGGAACTACTATAGGTGCACTTCTGCAGGTTGCCCGGCTCGAAAACATATCGAGACAGCTGCTGACAATGCGAGCGTGGTCATCATCACCTACAAGGGAATCCACAACCATGGCATGCCTGTCCCGAAGAAGAGACATGGGCTTCCCAGTCCCCCGCTAGTTGCGGCTGCTTCCCCTGCCTCTTTGAGTAGCTCTCAAGGTAAAAAACCGGATCCATCCCAAACTCAGAAGTCTCCTTCTCAGTGGCCGGTTAATGTGGAGAGGGACTTAACAAGGGATGCCTTGGAGCTCGGGGGTGAGAAGGCCATGGAATCAGCACGGACTCTCTTAAGTATTGGGATTGAAATCAAGCCATGCTGAATTTAAGGAAGCCCTCCTTTAGCCACACCAAAAGGACGGGGTGTATGCATTTGTAGCAGGTTTGGTTTTGCAGTTTAATCTCTCTCTCTCTCTCTCATATCAAGGGTATTTGTAGTTGTTATATTTCAGTTTCCTTGTTTTTTAGGTTCATTTTAGTGGCTGTTTTTTTTATTTATATATATATATATATCTTTGTCGTGTACGCCCCTACTTGAGGCTTGAGTGGCGTGAAGCCCCAATGCTCCATAGCCAGTGTGCTCAAAATCAAGCTCCTGCTCCTGTAGATTGTTAGAAAAGCTTGCTTGCTATGTCGATAGGGTCCCTTTTATTAGGTTAGGGGCATGTGATGTGTCTTTGAACTTTTTGAGTGCATCTTATTGAGCTATATATCCCTCTTGGGTATGGGCAAGACTTGGGCCCTTTTGCCTTCCTGTCCTGTCTATGGCAGGACCGGCGATACCTGTCGGGATGGAACACAACCCCGGCCAAAATTAACAGGCCTTAGCCTTCAAGATGGGATTGACGTTTCCGGGTTTTGGGGGTGTGCTTTGCTTGGTGAAGCTTACTACGTACGCGTTTTGTGTGTTTTTATCCGCAGCTCGAGTATCGTGGGTCGCTGCGACCATTCGTTTAATTACCGATTCTCAATTAGTGGGAGGTGATCAATTTTCAGCTTTCGACAGTGTTTTTCGACTGGGCTGGGCTAGACTTTCTCTGTGTACGCCCGACGGAGGAGGCGGCTACGTGTTCTTTCAGGACTGGGAAACTGGACCTACCAAGGGGTTGCCCCCTGACCCGTGTCGGGCCGAGTTTCTTCCCGCCCGAGAGAACTGGCCCATCTAACAGCCTCCGGGTTTTCTGGCTGACACAACGCAGTGGGGGAGCGGCACCATCACTATTAGAATTTAGAATACGACATTGCAAGAACTAAAGTCCGTGACCCCCAAGATACTCACACACCTATGAGATCAGCATGCAGGTTCTGCTGTCTTAAAACCTAGATAAGATCTAATTCTGCGAATGTTTTTTTCACTTTGACAGATGCTGCAATGTTGCCCGAAGCGGTGATAAGAAAGTGTTGCGAGAACCGGAAGGTATCCGAGACTGCACAGTTCAAGCACGTTCCGTTCTTAGAAAGCGCCTTCGTATCGAGCCTAGTGGCGATTTCCAACCTACGGCAACAGATTGATGGATATTTGAGATTGCAGAAACTCCAGTAAGCTAATGCACATATGTTGTCGTCGTAAAAGCTAATGAAAACCACCTCGAAAGACAATTTTATAAGAGATTCTAGGTTGTTGCCAAAAAAAACCGGACGGAATTTGAGGCCGGAGAGGAACGTACAAATGGCGGCGGTTTTGGAAAGCGACGCAGGAGGCACCCGATGCGATTAGCATTTTTTTTGAAGGTATGTCCCTTGACAAATTCACGCATAAGACGCTAGAGATCCCTTTACACTGGCTGGCGATGATTCTCAGATTGATGCAAGCGAGAACCGGATGAAATGCCCAGGCCAAAAACACAAATCTGAGACGACTGCGTGAATACAAGCAAGCAGCGATTCCAGAATCGTCGCAGAAGACCATCCACGTCTACAAAAATGGTAAAAGTTTTCCTGAAAAGGTTGAAAAATTCTAAGAGGCAAAAATAACGGCACCCAGAACTGTTGCAGAAGATAATTTGTGCAGGAATTTGGCTCCATATATATGTGTGCATGTATATATATATATATAAAAGGTAAGGAATTTGGCGATGGCCTTCAGAATGTCGCAAGAACTAGACAAAATAATCTGAGGCTGCATAAACACTTGGCAGTTTACCAACCAAACTAGCGGAATCTTGCGTATTGGAGCAAAGACTAGATGAAATCTAAGACTAAAAATAGAAATTAGAAGCGACTATAGGATGTCAAGAGGGGGCTACCAGACTCCAACAGAAGCTGCAAATCATCAATTAAGCAGGCATTTATAAATACAAATAAAGCAGTGGTGCTAAAGGCGACGCAGAAGATGATCGATAGTGACGAGGATGGCAGCACTTTCTACGTCACAAAAACTTGATGAAGTCTGAGATGAAGATTTCATATCAGCAGCGGTCCTAAAATGTAACAGAGACCAAGCAGAGGGCTTTGCCGCTGGAAGTGGATGGGAAGCTCCTAAGCACTGCCAAATCCTAATTGAGCGAGACAGTTCTTACAACGGTCACAAGTTCTTAAGGCAAGATTTAGAGTGGGTGGGGGCGTTGCATGGTGGGTTCTGCTCCCAGCAAATTCTAAAGGCTGGATCAATCAATCAATCAAGCAGGACAAAGAACCCCCACCTCATAATTGCAACACATCACCGTCAGATTAGACTCTGAAGGTGATAGGAATTGGGGCGATGTTGAACATGTCCCTGCTCCCTCATGACCCATCATGGAATTCAATGAAAAATCCAGCTACTAGTACCAGCCCCCACCCCCTTTTTATGGCCAAAAAAAGCAACTGCTACTACTGCCTCCCACTACCACGACCATTACCATCCTTGGATTTAACTACACGTACAATTGTACAATCAGCCCTTGAGTTTTTTTTTTTCTTTAATTTTAACTCTTCCCAGCAGGCCCCGCTGACACCAGAGTCGTCTCCAACATTTATGAGATTTTCCGTGCTCATTAAATATTCTACAAATATGAAAATCTTGGGGGTGCATAAAGAGTAATATTGGTAACATTTGTTTATACACATCCGCCTGCCAATATAAAGCACCAGATAGAGAGGGGCAAAGCTAGAGATCATACCTGGGCCTTCATGGGTGATTAACCAAATATCATAGATCTTCAGATATGCTCAACTCCTTAATGACACCGGAAAGCTCAGATCCCACAGTATCTTCACATATCTTGTCCTCAACTCCGTCTTTGACCTCGTTCGCATCCTTCCTTTCAGATGCACATATACATTCCTGGAACCTAAAGCAACCAACGAGATGGTCATTTGTGATACCTGCTACTTGCATGAAAGAGTAGACAACTGTGGGACCAACGCTCCGGAAACCCCTTCTAACTAGGTCCTTGCTTATAACATCAGCCTTTGGGGTCTTAACCGGGACCTGTCGGGGGTACCGGAATTTGCTGACTATTGGTTTATTGTTCACAAAGCTCCAGATATACTTGTCAAACGATCCAAACTCTTCAATTACCTGGCATCAGTAGAGCCTGCAAAAAGTCAGTTGCAATTTGAATGCAAATTGGAACGGACTGAAATTGAAGGGGCCGATTTGATATAAACCCATCCTTCAAATGAAAGGCGACAACTCCCTTATGTGAAGGGATGGCTAAAATTTATTGACTCTGACAAATGACACAGATTGTACCAAACAAACAAGCTGGCATGGAGAAGGAAAATAAGTGGAATTACATACTTCTTTAGTTTAAAAACAAATATTTCAGGGATTTGTGGGATAAGGCTTTCCTCCACTGGGCAGACAAAGCAGAGAAAAATCAGGGGCACAAGACAGCATATTAAGTTTTCACAAGATTAATATAATCAAATAATAAAACATCTTCCAATGTGAAAAGCTTACTTGATCAGGCACTCAAAGACAACAAGGGAAATAATCAGCTCCCAGCTACATGATTTAGCACAAGAAAATGGCATGCCACCACGAAAAAAACTATATTGAATCATAAATAATAAATATATCTCGTGAAAGAGGTGGTCCCTCACAAGATCAAATAAAACAGATTTCAACATGGGTAAGATTGAGCTACTCATCAAGAATTTGCATATCTAACCATTGTTGTGTAGTCAAAGATGAAAATGCAGGCACATTCAGGTAAGGAGGAGAAGAATTTACCTTGGACATCTGACGTGCATTCTCAACAATAGACCGCAATTTAAGCTCTGACAGAAGTGAACTTGCTGCACATCCGGCAGCTACTATCTTCTTCTCATTCAATTTTGAAACCGCAATAGGATCAAAATCCATGAAAACTTCCCTGCATCAGTAAAAATTGATAAAAATGAGAGGTCTGACTTGGAAATTTGAACTAAATTTATGCCAACTTCATTTAACCTACCTAAAAATGTGTCTTTTGCTTAGTATAACAGGCCATGTAAGTTCAGATAAAGCACTCGACAGCGCAAGAAGCTCAAATAATTTCCTGCACATAACAGAAGTTGTGAAGTGAAGATTGTTGGGAGCTGTCAACATTTTAGCCAGTAGGGATAGGAGTTAACTTTCCCATGATTACATACTTGTCATCATGTACTGGAATACCCCATTCCTCATCATGAAAAGCAGCATACAGTGGATCTGGTATGTAAGGTAAAATTGAGATTCCATCAGTGTAAGCTATCCGAGCAATTAATCAAAAGTCAGCGGAAGGAATCTATGAGCTGACACACAAAATCTAGTCCATATTTCCCAAGTTTCATATGATAGGTGAAGAAGAAATGCACAGTAAGCTAGTAAATCTCAAGGCTCAAATCTACAGCTAGCTGTACAATAAGTGTTACCAAATGCAATTAGGAATAAGAATTTATTATGAATTATATCAAGGACGTGAAACCAAGTCTAGCTTAGCTCCATCAGTTATAGGGCAACATTGAAGAGTACCACATGACACATGCCATCTGAGGTAGCAAACATTATTTTGCAAGTTGAGCAACTCAAACTATTCATTTGCACAGTAGAAGTCGTATAGATTAAAGCTGCAACTGGGCAAAATGCTACTGCTTCAGATTGGATACTTAAGTCGCCAATATATGACTGAATTTCAAAACAATTTAAGCTCTGCATGTCATGCCAATGCATTAGGACTTACAGCAAGAGCGCTTGAAAACACTGTAAGATTCATGTTTCCAACGCGCTAGGATGAAAGATACCATACGGAAACAGAAACATAATTTCAAGGCATGCATTCTTCAACGGTAACTTCAATCATTAGATAAGATAATTAGCTATCTCTTTGGTAGCCTCTACATAAACTATATCTTATCACATTAGTTACCCCAGGAGAGACAACTGCTACAGCTTCACTATCAGAAAAACACATTATCAGAATTGATACTGACAAAAATGTAACAACTGACTTAACCTGTATTTGGTGTTACCCATGCACACTTCTTTATCTGCAAGCCTAGTGGCAGGGGAGGGTCCAATCCAAAATCAAGGCCTCCATCAGAAACAACACTTCTTGGCTTTGAAATGCTAGGTTTTCTCCTAGAACCAACACTAGTAGACCGTAACAGCCTCCCAGTGGATGCCCTACTCTGAAATGAATCTGTTGAGGCATCAGATGAGCATGACGCATTCAAGGACAAGTTTGACTGCAATAGCTGCTGATGCCGCCGAAGCATAGTAGTGGCACTAGCTGAGTGCAACTTGGGAGAGGAAGTATTAGTGACAACGCTAGAGTGATTTCCTTTCTCCTTTGACATTTTACCCTCTTCAGGAGGTCCATTGATCTTTCTTAGTGACTTCGAGGCAGATTTCTGGAACCCCAGTGGGCTTGCATTGTTCCCTGTGGGTCCCAACACCGGCCTGGATTCTGAATCAGCTATGTCCTTTGATCTTAATCTAGGAGCCCCAGACATGACTAAGAATCTCCTGATAATCTCTAGCAACTTCCCAGTAGATCTCTCCTGACAAGCTCAAAGTTACTGGAATCCAAATTCCAGGGGTCAACAGAAATCCAGCAGGAGAATCAACTGGAATCCCATCGTGTATTGTAAGCATTAAACTAGGCTCAAAACCCAAGAACTTCAGAAAAAATCACCAAATCTTCCCCCACTAGTCAGTACATTTACCTGCATTGACCCGATATCTTCAAAGCCAGATCTCTTCTCAATCTCACAAACTCGAATTAAACAACCAACTAAAGTAGCTTCAATTACTAACAATCGACCTCAGTAACGTGAAACCACTGAATCATATCACTCGAACTACACACTAAAACCCTAAAGCTTCCACACTTGAAGAGAACTTCAAATCACCAAAATCCTCGCAAGATCGTCAGAAAAAGGCATCCGAGTCCAGACCTGGGGAAGGAATCAAAGAACATTACGCGTACATCAGAGCAGACTTGCATCTCATCTATGAGAAAGCAACATACTCAGCTCCAAAAGGGAAAACAGAGAATTGCCTCGTAACGCAGAGATTCCATCGCAACTTGCGAGAGAGAGAGAGAGAGAGAATGTCTACCGAGAAACAGCATCGTTTGGTTCGCAATGACATTGACTACCAGCACTCAACAGCAAGGTTAATAAAGCTGACACGCTTGTCTGCGATTCCCGTGCACTTTTCCTGTCACCTGAGCTTTTCCTCGAGAAATTGGGAGGATAGCTTAACCGTCGCTTTCCCATAAAATGCAGGAAAAGATGAAGTTGATGGAGAAACTCGGCCATGGGTATCCATCCTCTGCTGCAACCACCAACAAGAGCTGCGTGTGCGTGTGAGACAGTGCTTCCGGAGTGAGGCGAGAAATAAAAGAGCCAATTAGGTAGAGGGGGGGAGCAGAGACGGAGACTGTTGCTGAATAGCGGGTTGGGTCGGGTCGGTTCGGGTCGGGTCTTCCTATTCCCTGTATAATTTCACTTTTGACCCGAAACTTTCTTTTGTATCTCNTCGGGTCGGGTCTTCATATTCCCTGTATAATTCCACTTTTGACCCGAAACTTTCTTTTGTATCTCAATGAGCCCCATATTTTCATTCCTCTCATTTTTAGACCTCATAGGTCTTTTGTTCTGTTATATGCACCCATATTGCTCGTGCCTGCCACGAGGCCCATTACCAGAATTTGAGGACGAATGAACCATCCAATCACCACCGTCGAAATGCGATGAGGAACCCCACCGCAGAACCCTCAGATATCTTCAGAATTATACCCAGATGGACAGCTCGTAATAGTTGTATTGAAAGTGGAGTAAAGTGCATGTAAATCCCACTTCACCTTTTCGTTGCAGTAGTTACTGGTAGAGGGTAACTAACCATAGGTGGTCAATGGAGAGCACTGACCACTGGTCTGCTCAGACTTTCTTGGGTTGGGCTGAACATAAATCAACTCTATTGGACCAACCAACTATCTGCGACTTTGAGTCAAAGAGGCCGAAGGAAAAAGGTCGGGAGAAGGGAGCACTGGGTTGTCTCGAGCTCATTATTTGAAGAGAAGGAAGCTTGGTAAAGCTAGAGGACTATTTCGAGCTGAGTGCCAAGCGCAAGCAAGCCTCGGTTTGATTCCCTCAGACTGAGAAACCGAGTTTCAGCTCGGTAAAACCGGGTCAGTTTCGACTTTCCTCAAGTAGCTCGGGGTGTCGGCTCACTCCATTACCCACCTCACACCTAATAAACTTCGGATAGGGTAATACTCTCCATGCATTAGACCCTGGGGTAGAGAGCAAATGCACCTTCTTCTTTTTTTTTTATGTGTGCATGGGTCAGTAACTACTCGAGCATCAGTTCTGAGGGCGAGTACACCTATAAAAAGCTCAATGAATCATCGTCTGCACGGAAATGGCATCTAAGTGAGAGTCAAGAGTAGAGGGTTAAATTGCATCTCTATGTTATCCGAGGGGAAGACCAAGTGAAAGCGCCAAGAGGTCCAATTTCAAAGTTATCAAGTGTCAGCAAATTTCCGAAGATAACATATCACATGCTATCATTGTCGCCCATAAAGGAGAAAAAAAACAAGAGCAGTACAATCTTCAGCAAGTCAGCATGCCCCCAGCCCCCCTTGCAGCTGAGCCTTTCTGATCAGAACCTCCAGAAGATTGGTGCAGACATAGCACTTCAAAGGAGCCGGAAATGGCATCTGCTAGCATCAGCACTGAATAGTTAATATCTAACAAATACCAATTTGCAAGCACGCATAGAGCCTGTCATGAGAGCTCCTATAAGAGGCAGGAGACTAGTGCTTATATAAACATTTCAAAATGCAATGGTAAAACGCTGCAAAAACAAGGGGAAATCACATCTTACAAAAAGAACAGAGTAATGAAAATTACCAGTCAGCTGATTCCATATTTTACTCTTAACTTGGATATCTATAGCTGCTTCAAAATTATATAAATGTCCTTTCATCCTTCGAGCTCAATGAAAATTGTCCTACCTTACACAGTTAGGTTCATTAAAATATGGCAGAGATGGGGAATGAGACTCACCCCAGCAAGCCCCTGCCGCTCCAGGTTCTAGGGGTCATGGTTAAGTTAATCACAGTGCCTTGCCTTATAACTGTTACAACAATTGCACGGCCCTGAGTTGCCTGAGCCACAGAAGCAAGTCTTTGCAGCAAGCTGTCTCCCGCTTCCACATTCCCAAATTTCACAATTTGATCTCCAAGTTGTAAACCATCCTCCACAGCAGGAGAGTTGTCGGCAATTTCATCAACTATAGCAAAGGGTCTATTAACTATGACATCCACATCCATGTTGCCAGTTGAAGAAACCATTGATGCACCATCATGGGATGATGCAGATGCAACATAATTGACAGTTAAGGGGGTTTCATTGTCCATACCAGAACCATCACCTTACAGAGAAGAGAGAGGGTCAGATACTAAAAACAAAGCACAGCTGTTCACATTATTGAGATCTTAAGTTAGTTCTAGAAGGAGAGCCCATCTGCACCTCAGCAGGGACTATTTGACTATCTAAGATGAGGGAAAAAATGCCAAACACATCATAAATGCATGCACCAGATCCTATGCAGTATGCTACATCAGATATGGAACAACAAAATAACTCATAGCAATATTAATAAGAGAGCAGCTCTTCTAAACAGGTAAAGATCATGTAACATGATTCAAGAAGCTATATTTATCAATAAGCTGTTACCCGACTCTTTGGCTGCTGAAGATTTTGGAGCAAGTCTGACAGAATGAAGGACCTGTATATTCTCGTTAATTGTATCTGTGATCTGTCGGTGATCATTGCGCAGCTCTGTCATCAATAGGAGAAAGATAAGACAAACTAATCAGGACCGAGAAATTATGTCACAGGTCTAAATGCACAAGATAAGACCAGAAAATGGGCATAAAGAGTCGAGAATTTGACTCTCTGGCATTTTGACAACCTGCATTTTGTATTGACATCGGAATCCACCACTTCCTCCACTCCATCCATTCTCCATGAAAAATATAGAAGGAAACTATTTTCAAGTTCACACAGTTTCGAAATTTCCTCTGACATTACTCAAACAACTGCCAAATTAACAGCGACAAAGTGTCACATACAAGAACTGGTCCGTCTGCTAGAAATGACAGAACTGTTATAAATGACGCAACTGCCATCCAATTGGAATTATATACCAATATCTGATTTAGGTTGGAGCGGCATCAGGGACAAACAATAAAAGATGGCAATAATGGGAATTGCAAAAGCAATAAGCTGATAATAATGGAGAATGGTGAATCCCAATCCGTTTGTTGAGTATTAATGCTTGCATAAATGCATTGCCATGATATGATGTAACCAACTACAAGATACTAATAATTCATCGAAAAAACTACAACATTCTCATGCTTATTGATTATTCCAGGCTTATTCATCAGAGTAATCAGACGAAATTCTCTACCAGAAAGACGGTGGCGCTCCGCTCTGACAACAGGAATGTCAATGCCCGACCGAGGGAATCCCTGCCACCAAGAGCATCCTAAACTGAGAAAGNAATGTCAATGCCCGACCGAGGGAATCCCTGCCAACAAGAGAATCCTAAACTGAGAAAGAAAAAAAAAAAAAGCCAACAAGCAATCTCCTCTCCCCGCTTAGGATAAGATACAGAACAGCTTCGAACGGATTAATCTTAAGTTGGATGAAAAAGAGATCGAAGAGAAAAACGATCTGATCACCTCGGCGTCGACGAGGTTTCCGGAGAGACCGGGGCCGCCAGGTTGGGTGAGGCGCTCGATGATAGCGTTCATCTCCGACTCGATCGCGGTCCTCTTCTCCATCAACTTCATCGTCTCCCCCTTCAAATTAGTAGCCACCATTTTCTGCGTTTTCTCGCTTGCTCTTCCCGGTTCACGGCGTTCTCTTGCTTCTCCTTCGACTTCAGTCACTCCCCCTCTCAGATACAGCCTTCCTGGCTTGAGACCGAAGTCAGTCGGCTCTCGACAGAGCTCAGGGCTGGCGACTCAGATAGTTATTTGTTAAACTCTCGGAGGGTAAAATCGAGAATTCGCATAGGAACGTGGCTGAACAGTCATGACTACTGTTGGGCCTATCAAATGGAGCGGCCCGATTCGTATGGGCCGATTTTCTTTCAGCCGCCGGTCAATTTCACTTTGACCTTCACCAGTCTGCGTTGGTCAGACAAAGCTGTAAGNTCACTTTGACCTTCACCAGTCTGCGTTGGTCAGTCAAAGCTGTAAGTCTGTAACAGAAATGCCTCTCTCTCTCTCTCTCTCTCTCTCTGAAGTCGAGCTTTCACGCTCTCTATATAGCTACACAATTCTGCATTTTCTAACTTGGAACAGTGTCAAGATCTCAAGCGAGGAATAAAAGTTGCGTCCCGTAGGCGGGTTATCTCGCGAGCTTTGCGGGTTGCAATTATTTGATCAATCAAGTATGTAGACGTACAGAGAGGAGCGTAGAAAGTAAAGAAAGGGGAAAAAGATGAGTGTCTCTCTCACGGTGATGACGTTTAATCTGCAAGAGGATCAGGCAGAAGAGAGCCCAAATTCATGGGCTAAGAGGAGGGATTTGTGCATAAGTGTCATAACCAGCTACTCTCCAATGATTCTCTGCACCCAGCAAGGTCTCTACCCCTCTCTCAATATTTTGGCTACACCGTGGATATTTGTTTCTTGGAGAAGTTTTTTGGGGATCTTATGGGAGGTGGGGTTTGGTTCTTAAAGGACGAAGAAGATGAAAATGCCTGTGTCACCCACAAGAGAGAGAGAGAGAGAGCGAGAGATGAAAGTTCACTGTTTTTTATATTCGTTTAGTTGAATGTTCTTCTTTCCTTTTCAGTATTGTGCTATATCTGCCATATCTAATTCAACCATTAGTACAGTTTATATGGAACTTGGGCAGCCCCCATTTTCTACAATCGTGAAATTCTATTTTGTTGTGTTTCTCGAATTCAGGTGTAAAGTCCCAGTTGGATTATCTCCAGTCGTGCTTAACAGGTATTTCCACGATATTCTCCCTTTCAAATTTAGATCAACTTCACAACTAACAGAATTTTCTTGGGTTATTTTGACTCCTGTCATTTACTATGTTGGACATTGGTACAATCGTTTTAGGTACATATTTAATGTTACATCCTGCTCTATATACCACCATTTAGTTCTTGTGGGTCCTGAAATTATTAGGAATTTTCCTGACAAAAATAGAGTTGTTTTGTCGAGGCTTTCATATTTGAACGTTTTGTGCAGAGCATTTGCCATGATATGGAAGTTCTATGCCAGGTTGTTTGGGTTCATGTGCTTCAGTATTGGTACTCGTAGCCAGTATCTGTTTACTTAGTATGGCTCTAGGAGCACATTTGGTTATATGCACTTTTGGTTTCTAATTTAGATGTACTTCTATGGACAGCTAGATACAAGCAATGGCATGATATGTTCTAATTCTCTTGCTCCATGTCAGCATTATCTTGAGTTACTGATTCCAATGGTTGATTCCAATGCCTGGCAGGTTATGATCAGTTTGGAATATCAAGAAAGGGGCCTGAAGACACTTTAGACGAGCATTGCACTATCTTCTATGATAAGGAGAAGGTATCATTTTGTTCTTCTTCATCTGTTCTGTGCAGATATGATTATTGCTCCCAAGTTTGAGAAAATATTATAACTACTCCTTTGCAATCTGTTTTCCTTTCCATAAATGAAGGTTGAGCTAATAGAAGGAGGAACATTTTGGTTATCTGAGTCTCCTTCAGTTCCTGGAAGCACATCGTGGGGCTCTGAAGTCCCGTGCATTGCAACTTGGGCTATATCCTTACACTAACCTTCCTTCTATCTTCATTTCAAGCAAAGAATTTGGTAAAATTTTTTTAATTTAGACCCTCAAACTTCTTAGAAGGCAGGTTCTTGCATACAATGGATCTGAAAAGTAAATTTTTTGGACTATAATAATCACAAAAAACTGCTTGGTCTGGGGTGCCTCATAGTTAGCCCAAAATCTGCAACTGTTAATGCCAGATGATATTGTTTCCTTGACGTAGTGACCCCACACATTCCAACTGAAAGGAGTAGAGCCTCCGGGTTTTTCTTTTCAGATAGTGAACACAAACATGGATGAATACAGCCCTCGGGCTCGGAGGAGAAGTGCATTGCTAACATGGCAACACATTGCATCCCTGCCTCCAAGCTTGCCAGTTGTATACTGTGGAGGGTTCAATACGCAGAAGGAATCCACCACAGGGCGCTTTCTTCTTGGCAGATCAAGGTAGCATCTAAACATCCCTCTAGTTTGTGGATGCTGTCCTTTTTTCTTTTTGTCTAATGTTGCATAAAGAAGCTGCATCCTGACCTTTATTTGTTTACTTATTGATGTTTACATACTTGAATTTCTTAAACAAATAATGTAATTCTTTTCAGAGAACATGGTGTGATGGGGGATATGAGGGATGCATGGTTTAATGCCCGTGTTAGGAAGAATGTCTCTCTTGTTCGCACTTATCATGGATTCAAAGGTATTCCACTGTGATGGTTTGGCGCTGGCCACCTTTAGACAAGAGTCAGTTGGCCCACTATAAGCTTGCTATCAGCTTGTTCATTCTAATGCATAATTTTTTCTTCTGTCTCTCATACAGGTGACAAGCAAGGAACCCTTGAATACCTCAAACTAATTTTGCGAGCACTCTGCCTTTGTTGGGATCGCCAGACTCAAGACCTTCACATAGACTGGATTCTCTTCCGAGGTAGATCTCTGCTGCCTGTATCTTGCGAAGTGGTGAATGATAATATTGATGGCTGTTACCCTTCCTCTCACTATCCCATATTCTCCGAGTTCATGCTTCCTCGCACAGTAAGAATGGCTGAGGTGTCTCCTGCCCCTGCACAAGACCAAGTAGCATAAATCTCTGTTTATAGCTTGACATTCCCGAATGTATGATCATGCTTGTGAGGAACTTTCAATTCTTGGATTTTATCAACAATCTTGAAGAAATGGGTCTGATGCTGATAATAGAGTGCGGTCGTTTATTGAAGTTTGAGCGTTATGTTCACTGGAGGAAGTGTTTTGAGGGTGGAAGAAAAGCTGCTCCACTTCTGCTTCGCCAATGGGGATTTAGACTCGATTGTTTGACATAAATGTTGATGTTAGCTGTTGTATTCCTTCCTATCCTCGCAGATTGAATTCTTCCATCAAAAATATTGAACTGAAAAGGAGTCAAAAGTATAGAGTTCCTGAAACTGAGTGCACGTGCAATCTTTGTTTGGAAGAGCTTGAAACTTGGGAAAGCAGCTGGAAAGGAAAGCAAGCCACTCACTCTTAAGCACTTACGAACCTTCTGATAGAATTAGAGCCAGAGAACATAGAGAATTAGCGATGCCCTCATTTTCTCGGCCTTGTGAAGCAAGTCACATTCAGCTGTTTAAAGCTCAAGAGCGTCTCTCAGGCTGCATACATTTCATGGTAACACAACAAGGCCAATTTAGCAACTCCCTGCCGTGAAGTCGGGGATTACAGTAGTTTCTGAGGATTCAGGAGACTCTAAAGCGCTCTTAATGTTGCCTACTCTTTCGAACTTCTTCAATGGCATCTCAATGCAAGGAAGGTTGCTCTATTCTCCATGAAACCCCCCACAGGCTGTTCTCCTTGAAGCACCTCTCTCTTGAGGACAATGGAGTCTTGCATTCTTTACTTCGGAAAATTTTCTGTTTAATCTCGTGAGGAAGCTTGTTACATGCTCACAGGACGAAAGCTGTGGGTGTGGGAGTGGGAATTTCTGGGAGCTTGTGAGAGTTGAAATCGTTGCAAACANTGTGGGTGTGGGAGTGGGAATTTCTGGGAGCTTTTGAGAGTTGAAATCATTGCAAACGGAACTACATTTCGTGAATAAAATTACAGAAAGAAACAAGCTACTAACTTTAAGCCACAGCAAGCCATTAGATACATTTCTAGAGCTGGGGAGTGTCAGGATTCAATAAGATACAAGGCATTTCTCAAGCCTTTTAGCGATTTAAAAATCCCAGTCAATAGTAGCAGAGCCAAAGAGGAAGCACCGAGTCTTCCAAATGACTTTGTAGATTCATTATCGGTTACAATACAGTAAAACTAATCTGCATCTTCTGCCGTGAAGTCAGGCTCCGGAGGCTTCTGAAGCTTCACGAGGTCCCGGGCGCTCTTGGCAATCCGATTCCTGTGGACTCCACGAAGGGCATTTGCAGCAAATCTTGTAGCAAGGAAGGTTGCCCCGATACTGTATGAAGGGCCACCAGCATTACTGCTCCGGGCTGGATTTGGCCCTTCCTCCTCTTCCTCTTCCTCCTCTTCCTCCTTCCTGCGAAGGTCCATGCTCTTCCTCTTTGAGTACCTTCTCCATGCAGCCTGAATGAAGCATGCAGCCCAAGTCCTCCACTGCTGAGAATAGAAGCGGAAAGTATGCTGGACTTGCCTACTGTGGAGCCTCCTGAACTGACTGGCCACAAACTTCAGTTCCTCGGCCACCAATGCAAAGGCCTCAACCTCTGTGAGAGCCTTCACAGTTCTGGTTGAAGAAGGGAGGTTCGAGCCTGACTTGGGATCGAGGGCCCAAGTCAGCAGTTCCTCGCCACAGAAGTCTCCTTCCTTGAGTAGACTTCGGTTGAAAAACCCACTTCGCCCTCCATCAGTGGTCACACTCTCAAGACGCCCTCGAATTATGAAGAGCATTTCATCAACAGGATCACCTTCCCTGACAATATAAGTGCTTTCAGTGAATAAACTCGGCTTGAGTCGCTCACAGATTGCATCAAGTAACCTCTCATCCATGTTCTCAAATAGTGGGACCTGTCAATTGAAAATCGAGAGGAAGAGATGTGCATCAATACTTCGGTATTTAACCAATTTGGTCTTACGGAATCTTCCTGGTTTCTTATATTTATTTTTTTTTCACCATGAAAAGGGTTAAATAAGGGGAGAATAATGCACTAGAAACTTCATGAGACAATTTTACAGAAATGGTCTTGTGAAGGGTAAAGAGAATGTACTACTATAAGGTTTTCATATATGAATGCCATTCAACAAATGATACGATTCTAGAGAACTTTGTATCACAAAGAACAGCCATGCATCATTGGAAGTAGGTATCTAATTCAGTAGAAAACATTGATGAGTAATACTGCATGAATTGTTGTGTGGACAGACAATAATCCACCTCTTTAATCATGTGAATGAAGCTTCAGGATTTGAGTCGGAATATAGGTATCTAACTTTCACTCACAAAATCACACAGGCATGGAATACTGTTGTGACCTAACCCACAGATGATTTTATTCTTCAAGATTAAGAAATTGGTTGAGATCATGGTGGGGAATGAACAGTTCAAGCAATGTAATTGCAGTAGACTGCTTTATGAATAAACTGTAATTTCCCAAGCAGTCACAAGATGGATCTACTGTCCTTAATTCTGTTTAGATATTCAACATGGAAATCAAATCATATGTGCAAAGTCATTCAGGTAAACAACTTACTCTTCGAACCAAGGCAAGACAGAGATGGCGCTTGATATCCCTCCTGAGATCCTTTGGAAGAGACTGCACCAAGGACTCTTCATCAACACCACGAGTCTCCAACCACTTGTACTGATCGTAGCGTCTAACACGCTCCCTTAGTTCAGGGGGGAGTAACCGGTGGTGCATCCACTGCTCTGAGTCACGCCTTTTCACTCTCATCTCTTCAAGCCGAATAGTGAGAGACTGAAGGTAGGTCTGCAAAAGCAATACACTGTGACTTAAGCACTATGAAGATTATTGATTTATGTAATGGAGCTTAATTTTTACAATATCATGAAAGGAGTAGCTAATAGACATGATTTTTTACACCAATATGCACAAACTTCAGCAATTTTGCTGGCATAAGTCCAGCATAGAAAAGAAGAAAACTGGGCTAGGTACAGTAAAGGGAAAAACTCAACCCCCCCCCCAAAAAAAGAGAAGAACATAAGACTGAATTCTCAGTTACCTGCATATTACCAATCAATAGCGCAAAGAGGATAAGGCCTAAAATGGCTAGTGCAATGGAAAATAAAACTTCCCCAGGATACGTGCTGGTTTCAAGCCCCTGGCCAAGAGTACTGCATAGGAAAACAGGAACTACAGTCAACAAGTGACATATGACTGAATTGTAATATAAGAGAAAATAAGTAAATATATTGAGAAAACAAACGTGCTGTCTGTCCTATTAAAGTAGTTCTCTCTTAGGATGTTTTAGTATGCCAAAGTTTGCTTCAATAGGCAGATCAAGATTCTCACGACTAACAAGCTCATGTGAACCTGAAAGAAACTATCCCCTAAATATAACTATATGGATGCAAGTATTTAAGTGATGCTCATTGTCCACATTATTTAAATGACAATAAACTAAAACAATTACAAAAAGAAAATTTCAACATCCATAAGCTGCAATAGATAAAAGTAATCTTAAAGACAACTAACTGTAGCACAGCATGAACTGTTCACTCCTGTGATATGTCAATGAGAATACTCTCACTGACTGGAACTCTTGGACTGCACTGCCAGTAAAAACTAAGATATTCTCAAGTTACCTCCATTCCATGGGTCAGGACTGTCAGGATATACATGAAATCCCAGAGAAATGTCTCAAAAGATAAGTAGCAAACCAAACCCGATTATTTACCTTAAATTTTGCAATCCCCACCATAAGCAGTAGCAATACTTCGAGACAAAATTCATGGTTGAGACTATCCCAGAGGACAATGCCTGACCAAATATACCATAATCAAATGGTGGATTATCACCCTCTGCAGAACAACTCGCATTAAGAACACCCTCACTTTTGTTGCTCCAGGCATCATAACCATCCATTCCTTGGTTCCCACAGTAAAGAAAATCTCTCTGACATTTTTCACTGCAAGCCTCCGTCCAGCATGAATCGTTTCTCTGTACAGCAAATATATACCAGAATGCACCGACAATCTGGAACCAAGGGTCCAGAAAACAGAAAAAAATAACGCTGTTATTATTACCAAAAGCAAGCTTACACAAGTAGAGGAAATTAACAAAGCTATAGTAGAGCATCCTCCTCTGAGTTCAAGAGCAAAGAATGAATCAGCAAGCTAAAAAGAAGCACTGTGTTATACTCACTCAATACTTGCTTCTTACATCAAGCCCAGCATTTTAACCATTGATAAACCACGAATATTTATGCACATAATTTAGCACAAAACAGCCATAGACCAAACAACATAGCAAGGTATGCTATATAAGAAGCCACACTATGAATATATAACAGGTCCCTTACATGACTGGCAAGCATATATAACAGCAAATAGTATGCAGCACCAGCCCAGGCAGTTTCAGCAAAGACACCAGCAGTTCTCTTCAATTCTGTGGTCAGTGGATACATTCGGAGAAACCTTGGAATGTATTGAATGATGATTATGTAAAGCAGAGCCTGCTTTGTAGATAGCACATCTGAACCATTTGACCTTGCAAGGAATCTCCAGACAACAATCTACAGTTAATAGCCCAAAGAAAAAAAGGGAACAATTGAGTCAGCAACAGAAATTTGAATGCCTGAAAGTGAAAAGACATTGTGGTTTCAGCAAAACACAATATCTAAAATCTGAAAAAGAAAAACAGGAAAAATAAAGTGAAATCAAGCAAACAACTATGTTTTGGAAGATTAACTGAAAAACCATTTTTCTTAGATAAAAGAGACAAGGACATGATTAAGAATGAGATGATATCAACTGATAAATCTAGTTCACTTCATTAGCTAAGATTAAATAAAAGCGTATTCTATAGGGTTTGCTTAGCTGCCACCCTACATTGGCTGGAGATAATATAGAAAGCTAAATCCTACAGCTAAAATGGTGCAACTAAGGTCAAAATAAAAATCTAGTTCACAAATATATGGAAAAGATAGAGAAGTAGCTTTCATGAAAATAGTACAATTACAGAATCAAACACTGAAGAAAATCATGAAGCAAAGAAGAAAGAATGCACTCAGCAGAAAACCCAAGATAACGGATATCTAAGGATATTTACTTAGTCGAACCTGAGGCAGAGGTAGGACGGAAAGTAAATCAATGAAGAAGTAACTGCGTAAGTAGCGCTTTGCAATTTGGCCAGGATCTATCACAAGTTCACCTCGTCCAAAAACCCGGGAAGATGGTGCTATATAAGCAGTTCGAAACCGAAGACTCATGTGAATAAGATAGAAAACATCAATAATGGTCCGCAGCGTTGTCACTGTGATGGCTAGCTTTTGATCTATACCAATACAATTCATTTCATTGTTAATCACAGGAAGATAAAGGAAAAGAGGGTCCACAGACACTGCCAGAATACATGAAGCTACAGAAAGTTTATTCCATAGCAATAGGAACTTGTCCTGGGGATCAAATATCTTTCTCTCAGATGTTTTCAGATCTTCAGGAAACACCGCTCGAGAAACCCCAAATCTTAGCGAACGACCAATTGATCTAAGTCCTTCAGATCCCTTTTTCATCCCAGTTTTGAAGGATTTAGATTTGGCATTGCCTGCATGACCTGCTCGGCCCAGCCCCTCAATACCAAAGCTGCACTTCTTCATTCCAGTATCAGAAGATGGTGATATTCTAGAATCTAAGTCGTCCAGCCTAAGAACATAGGAAATATGTAAGATCAGTATATGCCAAAGTAAAACAGCCAGCTTCTTCCAACTTCTAGGGTTTCAATGTAAAATGATTTAAACTGTAACAACATTGGACAAATCATCAAAAACTATCTCAAGCCAATAAATCTTACAACTAATATACCAGCAATCCCAAGAAACCTAGAATTGAGCACAAACTCATAGATCTAGAAGCAAATTTTACAAAATAGAATATTTTTTGAATGAGAAAAATTGTATACTTCATAAAATGGAATATACTCAACTACATAGTTTAAGTTCACTGGTTGCAAAACTTTCTACCTGAATATTGCAATTGTTTCCTGATTAAAATTCAGTTTAAAAAAAGTAACAAAGACCCATTAAAGATCAGCGTTTATATAGTAGATGAAAGAGGACTTATCAAACAATAATCTGCAATACCTCCCTCTCAGCTTGATGCATTATGACCAACTATGGATTGCAGAAAATCTTTATAATACCTCACAAACTTCTCTCGCTGGCCAGCCATGTATTCTGATTTGTAACCGCAGTCGAACATTATGAATAAGGGAACATATATATACCACCTGCATGTTAGCAAGCTGATTTACTTCGCATTCAAGATTATAATAAATCCTGTCAAATTATAATCGACATTTTTAAATCTCTTAATAGTCACCAATATGCATGAAGCTGTAATTACCCCTAAAAATTTATCTAGCTCAATGTCCCCCACATCGAACAGGTAAGCAAATGAACTGACTTTACAAAGAAATAAACCCAAGCTTAATCTTGCCCAGAAAAACCAACTAAAATGAAATTTTTTTTTTATAGGCAACTAAAATGAAATAAACAACTCCTGATTTCACCCTTTCCCCACGAACAAGTGCCACTGTCCAAAGAAAATTGTAATTATCCAATTGATCGTATGCGAAAACCTCCCAATCTATTCCTCCACGGTCAAATCCATTTGACCGCCGATTTCGACAGAATCGCGTGTACAGAGTAGAGACCTACTCCCAGTCACCGAGACCGACTTCATCTAGAATTTGAAGCTAAACCAGCTTCCAAACACGACGACCAAATTGGGGCTGATTGGACTCAAAAGTCAGAGCTGAAACCGAGATATCCCACTGAGCAATCTACATGAAGACGACAACAAGGAGATCGAAGCAGACCAACTTACAGTGAAGTGATTCCTCAAGATTTCAGCTCGACCGGAGGGAGAGGCGAAAGTAGGCAGCGACTCCGAAGTAACAAATGCCTGTCAATGCAGAGGAGGATAAAACGGGAAAACACAACACAGTTCCGAAATGTGAAGACCAAGGAGAGATATTATTGCGGAGATGAAAATGACGGAATTAGCCCTGAGTTGGGTAGTGCGAGGCGGGCAAGTACGACATTGACGCGACCTTGTCTTAGGAAGTTTCCCCCAGCCGACGGGTTTGCCCATTACCCTGCTTGCAGATAATTATTTTATTTAATGATTTATATATTTATTCCAGAAAATATTTTATTTATTAAAAATTAACTTTACTTATTGGTTAACTTTCAAATAAATGGGGACGGAAATTATAGATTTAATTTACANTAATTATTTTATTTAATGATTTATATATTTATTTCAGAAAATATTTTATTTATTAAAAATTAACGGAAATTATAGATTTAATTTACGTATCAATAAAAAAAATAGTGGGAGATTGTCTGAAGTAATTGACGTTTTTAATTAGCACTATAATTAAAATAACATAATTATTAATTAATAAGCCCCGACCTGATAAACCCTCTGGGGTGTACGTGTATGAATACTTCATCACCAATTACGTGTCACGATAACAAGTGAAGGAGACAACTAATAGAATTTATAGATGTTGGATATTTTATGCGAATGCTATTGTAATATTAATCCAAATTCACAACAATACATCATGATTAAGTTTAGCTAATTCACTCTAATAAGATTACAGCTATCAGTAATTATAACTTATTTCTACCGCTAAGACTTTAGAATCAATAAAAAATCGAGTCATCTCAATTAATTCATGTTATTTAATCATGTGCTTCTTGGTGATATGTGTATGACCTGGTAGGATATCATACACAAGGTTGTCCGTGTCAATTGACAATTTATTACTAGTTCTCATAGTTGACAATCAGGCCAGAAGCATCATGCGGGAAAATTGAGAAGTCTATGGTTTTTCAACAAGACAAATAGATTAGGTGATGACAGATATTTCATCAAGTGATCAATTTCAGCTGTTCAGATTATCGACTCCAACATGAATTGACCGTTCAATTTTATGAATAAAGAAAATTTATAACGACAATTCCATCGTAACATCCAGACAAGAAAGACAGTGATGTTTTATTGGTACCACACATTGCTCAAGGATAAAGAGTAGAAAGTTGTTGCACAAACGATTGCCTAGATTTGCCCTTATTGATGGCATGGAATCATCAATTCTAAATCAGCTTGCCAAGATTCTTCCGTTTTGCATCTGAAAGCCACCGTCAAGCATTGATTGGATTTCTCAGCTTCCTCGAGTCTCCTGTGCTCTGCCTGATGCCCTTTCCTCGTGTTTCTCCTTGGCGAGCTGCCGAAGTCGACATTTCTAATTTGCTCCAAAATGCACTACTCTGAACCTGAAGCAACCATAGATCAATTTATTGTCGAGGTTATCCCGTACAGATGTAAGATTGAAATTGACAGAGCTGAATGTAGATTTTGTTTGTCAGGAAGAAGTGCATTCGCAATGTCAAAATCAGTTAAGAAATCTTTCTCCAGCGCATCATTTCAACATGAATAGCGTCTAAATTAGCAGTTACCAAGGAAACAGTGTAACGGACTGAAACCTTGACTAGCGTTCTGATGCGCCACTGAGAGGAATTAATCTTCAAGCTGTACAGAGGAGTCGCAGAAGGAAAATTCTCATCCTTGAACATCGAGTGTGTGGGAAATTGTGTTTCTAGCCGCGTTGCACAATGTTTCAGCATCATTTCCTTGAATTGGCTTATGTATGATAAGTTTCACATTTCCTGGATTGACAGTGATTTC
Source organism: Sonneratia caseolaris (assembly GCA_900006705.1). NCBI lineage: Eukaryota > Viridiplantae > Streptophyta > Magnoliopsida > Myrtales > Lythraceae > Sonneratia > Sonneratia caseolaris. The sequence goes on along the minus strand of CXYZ01003351.1, from coordinate 102,139 downwards.
ACTTCCTGTCGGCATGATTTTTCCAGTTCCAATTAGGGTTATTGGTACCACCGGGACTTTGGTTTTTGTAGCCACACTGAATGCACCTTTCTGGACATCAATAACAAATTATGAAGGGAAGCATTAGTATGTTATAACCTATTTCCTGATATTCATCAGTATCTTTTTTTTTTGGGACAAATATCCTCAAATATTAAACAAAAAAGGGTTCTTCCAAGCTATGCAAATGACAAGCACCCAAATTCTTCATTATTTTCTGCACTAGTTTCCACTGAGAATGACCCCATGAGAGGATTTGACTGGTAAAAGCATTGTAGGGGAAGATAGAAACTGGTCCTCGCATAATCCAAGAAAATTATAGTTTTAATTTATGCACTTTAAACATGTCTGTAAGGTCTTCTCTGAAACAAGTAATTTTCCATGCCAATGGCATAATCCAGAAAATTATAGTTTTAGGAAACAATCACATCATTTCAAAATTTTCTTCTGCATAAAATGTGTCTAAATTATTATTTTTATTTGATCGGCAAGTACCCCATGCCAATGGCTTTAGATGTCAAGGCACCATTTTTGCTGCTATTGCAAATGCAAAGTGAAACAAAGCAGCACAACCTCACCTTGAAAGCACCCAACTTTCCATCTTTACTTCGTGTACCCTCTGGGAAGAAAAACACAGATGCACCCTTCTTAATGAGATCCACACATCGCTTGAGTGTCTCCTACATCCATCAAGAAGAGATATACATATATGCATCAATTAAGATAATCTCCAGCAACAATGGGCTAGCTATGTGAGCAGGAATACAAATTGAGTTACTCATAAAATTGATAAAGTCATGTTGCTCAAGCAGAGTTTTATTTGACTTAACATAATGATAGAAGAAAACATTCCAGTATAGACAACAATTCATAGAAGGAGAAGAAGAATATACCAATTGGCTTCTGCTGTCCATTCGCTTTAGAGGAATAGTACCTAACATATACATGGCCCATCCGATAATTGGAAAGAGAAATATCTCTGTCTTGCTGATGAACTTGAAGCTTCTACCAAGAGTTAGAAGAGTATATATATCTAGAAAACTCTGGTGATTAGAGACATACACTGCAGGAGTGTCTGGTGGAGGCAAATTTTCCAGTCCATTGATCTCAATCCTATAAAATGGAGCGACAGACCACATAGACCAGAGTTTGGCAATAAAATGATGAGCTTTTCTTTGATATCTATCAAACAGAAGCACAAATGGATGTGCCACAATCATCAACTGAAATAGAAAGATGGCAACAACAGCAGTGGCTGCATAGAAACACACTCCTCTCATCTTGCTGACTACTTCATGTCCTGTAATTTATAAAACAGTTAAGGGAAAAGTTCAGATACTAGAGCTCTATTCTCATGAGTCATGACAGGATAAAATAGCATAAGCTAACTAGAAGAAGATGGGACGGGGTTTTCAAAAAGACCTGATAATGGATAAGCAACACCAGAGCTCCCAGTTTCAGCCAATTCAGATCTAACAATAGTGGATCTGGAGTACTTATGACGAGCATATGATTTATCAAAATAATATGGTCTGTTGAACCCCACTTTCCGACTGGCACACCACCGTAAACTGGAAACCTGCTTTGTTGAAATGGCCAAGCATCTTGGAGCAACTGCAAGACAGAACCCAAAAGAAAGACAGAAAAGGAAATTAAGAGTAGAAAAGCAACATCCTTTGGAATTTGAAAATGAAAAAGATTACCAATACCAAATAATTCTATAATTTCAAAGAACACGGATGACTGCAATCCAGTATGTCCGATCAATACTTTACAGAAGATACGACCTGGAGAGGTATCACTTACATTCAGTGGGAGTCTGGAGAATCACGTGCAGAGAGGACTCGATATTGAGCTTGCCGTACCCGTAAAACTGCCACAAGATGCATAATTATAACCCATCTACGGATATAAGAAAACAATGGACGGCAAGCAGGCTACTCGTAAAAGACCAATTAAATACGCAAACTTTGTGCATTCATGTTCAATTCGAATGATCAGTGCAGATATCCTGCTCATGTAGAGAAGATTTTCATAAATTCAGCAAAAAAATCGGCAAAAAAGAAGAAGGAAAGGTTATCTCAAAAGCATCTCAACGAGAGCTGTAAGAGTTTGAGAAGCCAATGAGGTCACTCACTTTGGTCTCATTGACCTAGCCGTGCGATCAGCAAAAGCAACACGTCCAATCACATTGAGCAAAAGAACTAGGTTCTCTCACCAATACAGCAGGACGACAGGCGCATCAATTTTTAGCAAACTAAAGAAAAACCTAATTTCAGTAAGATCAACGAAGCAAAAGAACTGCTGAAAGTAGAAAAGGAGATGGAGAAACTACCGGCGACAGGGAGGACGAGGACATGTCTCTCAAACCAGCGCGCATTGAAGAATCTTGCACTATCAGAAAAGAAACACGGAGAGAGAGAGAGAGAGAGATTCAATCATCATTCAAGAGGCCAATAAATGAATGCGAGGTCGGAGCGAGAGAGTAATAACGCACTGGAGCACGGCCGTCGTGAACGTGGCAGGAGGGAAGCAACCGCCATCGGTTACGGCGAGATGCGTGAGCTTGCCGAGGTTCCTGGGGAATCTGATCAGCTTCCAGTGTGCGGGAAATAGAGGAGGGGATTACGGTTCGAAGCTGCGGGAATTTCAGATGGGATCGTGGAATCGGGGTTGCGAATTTCAAGGCGTATTCCTTATCCGCTCAGATCAACTTCAAGCGATCATCTTCCTCGGTCTAGCTGTCACTCCCACCATCTCCCGCCGTCAGCTCTTTAGCCCCGCTTTTCAATTTTCCCATTTTTTGGGTGAAAAATAGAAAATGGAAATATTTGTGCTCACGTATTTTTCTTTTTGCTGGATGTGAATGTATTTTTTATGACCGAGATTATATTTCCCTTTTTTAATATAGACAATTGTATAGCTTGAAATCTCAGCATAATCACACTTGATTCATGTTTCGACCGTCCGATCAAGTCAAGATTGAGAAAAATAATTCTCGTAAAAAAATAAGTTTAAACAAAATTATAGCTGTGAACGAATTTTTAAGAGTTATAATTTACCGGTTACTTTAATTTTATAATTAATTTTAAGAAAAATATTAAAATAAATGTTAAAATATAATTATGGTGTCATTTTTCCAACTTTTCTTATAATTTTGTTTTTTTATCTTAAAAACATTTTTCATGCTTAAAGCGGACAGGCCCCGCCAAATAGGTGGGCCGAAAGCTTTAAACACAGTTTTTGTTTTTGTGCCGAGGCTCATATCACAAGTTGCACTTATATAACTAACATCCAGACGTCGTTACAGCTAATTAGTCCACAAGACAATGTATTGTAAAACTTGAAATTCACCCATTAAATCTTATATGTTACTATAGAACATTTGAATCATAAATATGATATATTATATATTTTTAACTTGCCAATAAACTATTATGCTCATGGTTGTGAGAAACAAAAAATGAGGAAGCCCATAATATTGCTTTGGTAGGGTGGAACAACCGTACAGTGAGTCTTTATAAGTACGTACCTGAANACAAAAAATGAGGAAGCCCATAATATTGCTTTGTAGGGTGGAACAGCCGTACAGTGAGTCTTTATAAGTACGTGCCTGAGCAATCTTTCCACATGACTCCATTCCATAATCAGAGCACCAACCACCTCTTTCAAGGTCAACCCCTAGTTGTCTGATCCCAGTAAACCTATTGCAAGCTACAGGGTCCCAGCGAAATCTGGGCAAAGGGATTCTTAAATCTAAAAGGTATGGTCTTGAGCGTACCTCGGAGCTGTCGGGCCAACAACCACCTCAGGGGAAAGACATCTCTCAGCGGATGAGGTCGTTCATGGCCGAAATATTCTCATCTCGGCTGGATCTCATTGGGTCATTTTTGGTACCGGCCAACTCTCACCGAATCTCGACCGGGATTGACCGGATCTCAGCCATATCCTAGGATTATCTTTATATAGCGTTGTGAACTTGTGGCAAGTTTCACCCATAAAAACAAAAGGGGAGTAAAGATGCGAGCCTCAATTGGTTGGACTAAAGGCCTCCGTGGGATTGGTATGAACTGATTTATGGGCTTGAAATTATTGTGTAGATCAAACTACGCTCGTGTGCACACTGAACTTGGACCTATTGGCTCCCCTTTTTGCTGGACGAACAAAATGTGTCCATACGAGAGAATCTTCTCCACGCCTAGTTGCAGCCTTTTTAGGGTTCCCAATACGGAAGATGGGAAGCCTGGAGAGCGTGGATCGATTTATGGGCCTGGCCCATTAGACTAATTGGTAGGCCCACCTACTGAGGAGTGGCCCATTTTTCAAAATATGGGCCTTCTGGCCCATTCACCGTCCCGTTCGTCTTCCCGATTCGTCCAAACAACTCTCAGTCATTCTGGATAAGGCGCTATGCTAATTCGAAAGCCCTTACTCATCAAAATGCAGTCTGACGAGTCGAAGAAGAGGAGGAGGAGGAGGAGTGTTTTCTTCCCGGCCATGCGCATAGCCAGCGAGGAGCGCCTGTGCCTCTGCTTGAATCGGAGGGGAGGAGAGGCATCTTATGAATCATATGCCTAATAATTCTATTTGTCACCAGCACGCACCACGCAGTCTTGGTTCACTGCAGTTGCAATTCCTAACCGTACGACAAATTCCCTTCGAGTGAGGACAAAAAATCAAGAATCTAGTGTTCGGGGGTGAAGAAAAATCAATCAACTATCAACCAAACATACTTAGATCTGTGCCTCGGTGTTGTTTTTTTTGTCTTTTATCCGATTTTTAAAAATATCTTTCAATATGATGCTGTCACCAGAAGTAGGCACCTCTGGAGGTTTAAGAGAGGTTTCATTCCTAGCCTCTAGAGCCCTCTCTTCTAGGGAAAAATCTGCCCTGTGTCTCCACTGGGAGCTGTCTTATCCCTTAAAGCAATGGCTTCGACGACCTCCTTCACTGCAACTCCGGTGGGAGCTCGTCTACCCTGCTCACTGTGGAGAAACAGACCCTCATCTAACGGAAACCCTACTTCCCTCGCAAATCCCAGTTCGTCTTCTGCTTCTCCTTCCTCCTCCTCCCCTTTCCCTCTATTTAATCTCAAATCCTCTCCAAATCCAACTCACCTTCTTCCCCCGGTCAGAGACACGGGCCATGACAACTACGTCGGATTCCTCGAGAATCCCACCACTGACTTGAACTTAATCAACGGAATCACGATTCAAGAACCCATCCAGGAACAAACCCAAGAGCCAAGACCCGGGATTTTCATCAAAGACCCACCTTGGATATACCCAATATTCCTGAAGAATGTCTACAAGAAGGCCTCTTCTCAAGGACCCCACTTGCTGGAGTTTAAGAAGATCGACGAGAGGATCAAAAGGTACAACCTTTTGAGGAGAAGGCAGATAAGAGCCGAGACCGAGGCTTGGACTAGAACGGTGGATGAGTACAGAGAGCTAGAGAGGGAAATGAGAGACAAGAGCTTGGCCCCCAATCTGCCCCATGTTAAGGCTCTCTTTCTCGGGTGGTTTGAGCCGTTGCGGGAGGGCATTGCAGCGGAGCAAAGGACTCAGAGGACGAAGAAGAGCAAGGCAGCTTATGCTCCTCACATAGACCTCCTGTCTGCTGAGAAAATGGCGGTCATAGTGATGCATAAAATGATGGGACTTGTGATGGTGGGTAATAACGATAGGTGTGTGGAGCTTGTTCAGGCTGCTGTTCAGGTCGGAATGGCAATCGAGCAGGAGGTGAGCCCGTCACAACCAAATACCTTGAATACCTGGTTGTATCTGTGAACATTTCTGGGTGAGCCCTTTGTTTTCTTTTATTTTTAGTTTTATATTTATTTTTGTGGGTTTTGTTTTGGGGTTGTGGGGGTGGGTGGGTGGCGGTGTTAGTGTGCATTTTTATGTTATTGCTAACTTTTATAGTCAATAAAAACACGAACTACTATTAAAAAGAAAACCAAATTGTGACCTTGTATTGCTATTTATGGGTTTTCCAGTGTATAACGCAGAGGAAAACAGAGAAACTTAACTCTTAAATTGGGTTCTGGATGATTTTTTAGTTTTTAAGATACAATATACATCTTGCTGTTCATCTAATGTTGCCACGGCTGCCTGTTTTAATTATGCTTGCTTTCTTTCACTATCCTATCGAGTCATTACTAAGATTTGGGCCCAGGTTTGCTCTTGGCGATGGTTGCATCAGTGGTCAAGTTGATATTCTGTAGCCACCATATGTCGCTCACTATCCTTCAGGGTGTATGTTGCTGTTCATTTCTAATGTTCTTATTCATTCTAACTATATGGGGTCAGAATTGCCTTATTATTGTGCTCAACATAGGGATAACATGCTTTCACTGGCTGCCACTAGGAAAACTGGGGAGACAGGGGGTTTGAAGAAAGGGGGCAAACATTGAAAATATCATACTATATATCTTATAATATAGCATTATGTTGGAGGCTGGGGCTAAACTGTGGAGGACATGTTCTTTCCCTTTATTTTATCCCAGGTTATGGTTCAGAAATTGCTGGAGAATGCAAAGAATGATCCTAGCAAAAGTGATGCAGTTGAAGCTGAAGAAGATCTGGACAAAGAGAGAGAGATTCACCGGAGAAGGGTTAACAGCTTAATCAGAAGGAAAAGATATAAGGATGTCCAGAAGCTTGTGAAAAATGAGGGCATAAAACCTTGGGGTCGAGATACGCAGGCTAAGGTTTGCCAAATTTGCTTTAGTTTTTTTCTTGCTTTCATTCTTCTATTCCTCTAAGCCCCTAGGCATGTTATATATGCATTGCGCAGATGTGGTCATTTTTATTTTTTAACTTTAATCTGTTCATGCAGCTAGGGACGCGCTTGATAGAAATATTAACTGAAACAGCTTATGTCCAACCTCCTCTTGAGCAATCAGTGGATTGTCCACCTGATGTTCGTCCTGCATTTACACACAAATTAAAATTGGTGAAAAAGGACCTGGGGTAAGGACCTGTCATATGCTCTTCCCATCATAATTTAGTTTCTATTTTTAACATGTACGATCCTGGTGATTTTTCATCAGTAAAAATTTGACCTAAAGAATAGTACAAGTATTTGACCTGAATCAAGTTTTGGTCCTTGTAGGCAGAAGATTGTGAAGAGGTATGGTGTCATAGAATGCGATCCTTTAGTTCTTAAAGAGCTCGATAGAAGTGTAAGTTTAAATCCCTCTTGATTGCTACACAACCTATTGATTATATTTTGCATGACCTAGTTATTTGTTTGTACTGTTTTGACACAATCACTTCTAATAGTAAAATAATTGGGATGTCTCCTTTTTGGAACCATGGAAAGATTGATTGCTGCAACTAGTAATTTTCATTCATCAATTTATGGTTTCAACACTTTACTTTTCTTTAGAATTACAAAAGAAGAAAAAGGTCAAGTGAAAAATGTTCTTTAAATTGTGCTGCAAAATTTTACAACTTTCCATGAAAGGTTAAATATTTTCATCATTGAAATGTGAATGCAAGTCTAGCTTCTCCCCCTGATTGGTAGTCTATTTTGTTTCCCATTTGCAGGCGAAGCATATACTTGCTCCTTATATGCCAATGTTGGTCCCTCCCAGAAAGTGGAAAGGGTAAGAATTTGATAGAAGTTGTCATCCTTCTGTGATTGTATGACTGCTTGCATGAATTTTCCGTTTCCTCTTGTCATCAGTCAAAATGGCTCAATCATCTAGAGATTAGTCATAAAGGTGAAAAAAGCTATCTTAGTATTTATCAAACAATGGATTATCCTGTAAAGCCTTACACTGTATTCCAGCAGGAAATAATTTGTGCTTAATACACCAGAAAATATCCTGTCATTTTTTTCAAAAGTATTTCTACTAAGTTGGCAGTACAATTATTGTCTAGGTATGACAAGGGTGGCTACTTCTTTTTACCCTCTTATGTCATGCGTACCCATGGATCTCGAAAGCAGCAGGAAGCACTAAAGTCAATATCAGAAAACCAGATGTTGAATGTTTTTAAGGTTCGTGGAGTTCTCCTGTACTTGGTCTTGTGGAATTGTATGCTGATAGTGAATAAAAAAGTCTCCATTTAGATCCTAGTTCTTTCTCAATTCTGATCTAAGGCTTCATGGGTTTATGGGTATGGTTTCAATGGACAAACATCAAGCTATCTGAAGCAGTCAAGCTCTCGGGGATCATGGGTTCCACAAAATTTATAAAAATGGTACATACAATACTTTGGAATATAGGAAAAAGCGGCGCAATTTAATGGGTTCACATGCATTTAATGTTATCAAGGACTCTGGAATGGTTACGGTCTTCGTTCTTGTCACCAGCAGGTTGACCTTGTCCAGTTTTCAAAATATGCATTCTGCATTTGAGAGGTCGAAAAATTAATCTCATTGTTTGTTCAAAAAAGGGTATTCTATTTACTGAACTGAATAGGCACTTGATACACTTGGAAATACTAAATGGAGGGTGAACAGAAGAGTGCTTGCTGTTGTGGAGAGCATTTGGGCCAAGGGTGGCAATATTGCTGGCTTGGTTGATAGGCAAGATGTGAGTAACTCTACTTATTTGCATTATTGTATTAGGAAATGTATTCCTTTCAGTACAGGATCCCCTTCATATGGAAATTGTGCACTACTATTGTGTACTGAATGGATTGTTCAACATTTTTGCAGCTACCCATACCCGAGAAGATGCTGTTAGAGGATGGAGTAGATATTGGATTGTGGAAGTGGGAGGTCAGGAAGGCAAAGAAGGTTAACAGAGAGAGGCATGCTCAACGATGCGATATTGAACTTAAACTATCTGTATACTCTCTCTCTCTCTCTCTCTCTTCCTCCCTCTGAACAATTATACTGCATTAGTAGGCTCTTAAGTTTATTCTACCTAATTTGTCTGTCCTAGCCGTACCATTTTGTGATGGGTTGATAAAGTAATGGGCAGAGACAAGTTATATGGCTGGAAGAAATCTGCATTTGTTTAAAAGAACAGTTTCAGTTTTCTGTCTTCTGATTTGATCTACATATCATTTTTCTTTTGTAAGAAAACATGGGTAATCTCTCACATGGTCATAGAAAAACATATTTTCTTGAGTTCAGTCCAAAACTTGTTACCCATTCTTTTATGTTTAAGAGAAATAGAATGGGAAAGATGGATATGTTGATTTTCAAGCTTGGGTCCCTTTTACCAGTAGATTTTCCCTGAATGTTTCTTGAAACAGGTTGCCCAAAAAATGAAAGATGAGGAGGGATTTTACTACCCTCACAATGTTGACTTTCGAGGCCGTGCTTACCCAATGCATCCACACCTGAATCATCTCAGCTCCGATCTGTGCCGTGGAGTTCTTGAGTTTGCAGAGGGACGGCCGCTGGGAAGGTCGGGTTTGCGTTGGCTTAAGATCCACCTAGCAAATTTATATGCTGGAGGAGTTGAGAAGCTCTCCCATGATGGACGACTAAGTTTCGTTGAGAATCATCTCGATGATATCTTCGACTCTGCCGACAACCCTGTGGATGGGAATCGATGGTGGTTGACTGCTGAGGATCCATTACAATGCTTGGCAGCTTGTATTAATTTATCAGAAGCATTGAGGAGTTCTTCACCATCTTCCATGATCTCTCACCTGCCAATCCATCAGGTAAAGATGTTTGGTGGGAAGCTGTGAGCATATGAGGTTGGTTCAAAGTTTTAGAATAGGAAATAGAAAAATGATGCAGTTTGTCCAATCCTTGATTTAGCATTGTCTGGTCAATCGTTCTTGCATTTAGCCAAATGAGTGTGGACTCTTGTTGTGATTGACCAGCCTAAAAAACACTTAATGGTGAATCCTCTATTCATGCTTTTCCTAAAACAAACACCATAATGAACCTTACGAGTCCGTTCAGTTTTTTCTTTCAATAATGTAAAAAGGGTAAAACAACAGAGAAACACTAAAACCCTTTGTATATGTGCGGTTTGCTAATTACTGAGGGGCCATTGTTTTCCAGGATGGTTCCTGCAATGGCTTACAGCACTATGCTGCTTTGGGAAGAGATACTGTAGGTTTTTCCCCTCCTCTTTGCTTTAACATCAAAATAGCATGTTGGTTAAATTCAATATATTTTAAAACATTATTCTCTCCTGGTTCTCTGCAATCCTTGAGTTGAGGCTTCATTGAAAATCTTACTCTCGACTGTCTATATCATGCCCAAATCTTTGCAATTCAAGTTTTAAGTGTTGAAGCTGTAGCTGAATTGTCTAAATTCATTTTTGTGTCTTCATTTTGGCATCTTCTGGGACCTCCTAAAAATCAACAAATCCATCAATCAGTTCTGCTTGAGTTTTCTGAAGTGCTCCTTGTAACTTATTGTGCTGAATGTGTTTCTTAAGCTGGGAGCAGCTGCAGTCAACTTAGTTGCATCTGACAAACCTGCAGATGTCTATTCAGAAATTGCCGTAAGGTATGGGAAAGTATAAATGATCATATTCTGATGACACTTTTTAATCATTTATGATATTTAACGCCAAAGTTTATGTAGTTTTTTTTTTCAACTTTATCACCAAGTGACCCAGATAATTTGACAACTGCTTGAAGGATATCCAGCAAGCAGTTTTGAATGATATAACTCTCAAGTTTTTTTCTTTATTTCATTTAACTTCGTTTTAAATGCTTAATCTATTTGGTGAAACAAATTAGAAGTATCATTGTTCCCTTTCGTGTAATATCTGAAAAGTATTCTTTTGGGTGATGAGGGTGCATGAAATAATGGAAAGGGACAGCAAAAAGGACCCTGCTACCTATCCTAATGCTTCATTGGCCAAACTCCTAGTTAATCAGGTTGTCCACTCTTGCCCTGATTCTTGCTATGTTCCCAGTTTTGAAATTATGGGCGAGTTTGCCTTCTGGAAGTTCTTGTTTTTCCTCTACTTCTCACAGTTGAAGCTCCCAAAACTTTCAGGTGGACAGGAAGTTGGTTAAGCAGACAGTGATGACTTCTGTCTATGGTGTCACTTTTGTTGGGGCCCGAGAGCAAATAAAGAGAAGACTCGAGGAAAAGGGTGCCATTACTGATGAGAAAATGCAATTTTCTGCAGCTTGCTATGCTGCTAAAGTAAGCTTTTAGTTTTACCCAACTTTGCTGTCTGTCTCTGTCTCTCTCTGCCCTGTTATCATTTCACAGATTGTAAAATAGATAATTTCTTATAAACTGATGATATGAAACAAATCTATATCTATTCTACTTTGCTAAATTATTTGGGACCATATTCTGATTTGGTGATATTGCTTCTTTATTCGTTTCTATCCTACTCACTTCTGGAGTCTGACGCAGGCAGGCATACACGAATTAGTATTATTGCTGCTACTTTGAGAATTTTACAGATTTATTCTACAGGTGACATTGAAGGCACTTGAGGAGATCTTTGATGCTGCTAGGGGAATAATGGGTTGGCTTGGTGCCTGTGCTAAAGTAGTTTTCTCTCCTTTTCTTATTTTGAAATTTAGAAATGATATTTTTGGATAAATTGAGTTGATTATTGATTAACAATTACTGATGTTTCTCTTTTAAAGGTTATCGCCTCAGAAAATCAGCCGGTTCGTTGGACTACCCCTCTTGGTCTTCCTGTTGTTCAACCCTATTATAGGAATGAGCGGCATCTTGTAAGACTAAGGCCGCATTTAGTATTCTAACTCATTGCAATGCATTTTTCTTACAGAACAAGGGAAAAAAATCTCATCAAGTTTGTTCTTGCAGATAAGGACAACGCTTCAGATACTGGCCTTGCAGCGAGAGGGTGACAAAGTAATTTTACTTTGTAATGCTTTCATTTCTTTTTCTTCTTGAGGAGTGATTAGTGTATTGTCCTTTTTTGTATGTGTAGGTTGATGTTAGAAGACAGAGAACTGCATTTCCTCCTAACTTTGTTCATTCACTTGATGGCTCTCACATGATGATGACTGCTGTTGCATGTAAGGAAGCAGGGTTACATTTTGCAGGTTCGTGTGAATGTACTTTTGTGTTAGCATAGTAATCATAAAGAAAAGAATATTCTTGTTTTAATTTTTTCCTTAGAGACTTCTCAATTTGCAGGTGTGCATGACTCCTTCTGGACACATGCCTGTGATGTCGAGAAGATGAATCTGATTCTTCGGGAAAAGTTTGTGGAGCTCTATAACATGCCTATTCTTGAAAATGCAAGTTCCACCCAACTACTTTTTGCCTATTTATTTATGGAAACACTTGCTTGTATATTCAGGATGGTACTGAATTTTCCATGCTGTTTTCTTCCTTTCCTGATTGTCTAATTATTTTGATTCTGAATTTCTTCTCCAGTTGCTTGAGAGTTTTGAGGCATCATATCCAAGACTGACATTTCCGCCTTTACCTGAGAGAGGCGACTTTGACTTGCGAGAAGTTCTCAAGTCTCCATATTTCTTCAATTGATATAATCAGTTACTATTCAAATCTCCTCCTTGTACAGCCGAAACTGAAACTTTTTACAGGCAGTTTGGAGACCTGGGACAACCTGCCGATATCTGAAGTGCATCACCAAATCCCTGTGATTTTAACTGCAAACAGTTGAAATGAGAGGAGGCTTACAAGCATCCATTGACATCTTCATGGACGTCCTTCTGCCCCCATGAGGGTAAAAATTTTCGTCTCATGTCAGGACTAGAAGAATTCAAAATCTCTCTCTGGGCTGTTTTAGGTAGCTGGAGAAACAGGTTTCAAATAGCACTCTGTTGCTAATTTGAGGCAGGGTAGCTTGTTTCCCCATGTAACATATTGTCAATGGTCATAAGCTGCCTTAACGCATATCATGTCTTTGTATTTGTTATATGGAGCACAGTGAACATTCTGTTTAGGATCTATATATTCCCTTTAGGAGATAGAAGAAGAGCTTCAGGAGAATTCAGTAAGAGATTTTCACCAGATGTACACTCACAAAGCTATTACTTTCTGGATATATATTCTTTCTCCAGTGTAGTGAAATATTCAAGTATTCAAAGGTCTGTCTGTCTCGATGCAGTCTCCTCAGCTTTAATTCTCTCGGTAGTAAGGCTACCGTGAAAAGGAAATAGGAGACGCAAGTAAACCATCACTGCTATGATTTTTCTGTTTGCGGTGACAATGATCGAGAATTATGCTATGCAAGAAATCTTTACAGCTCCGTATGTCGCTTCAATACATGAAGCAATTTGTAAAGAATATGAAAAGAGAACAGCCTATCAAGAGTGCACTGTGGTGGCAGCACATCCAGGATCAAAGAATGGACATTAACGTGCACCATTTTCACAAGCTCTTAAGACTCGGCCCTTAAAATTGCATTGTTTACTGCCAAGTGACAGGTAACAGTGCACTCATTCGATAACTAACCTGTGCGTCAGACAAAAATGGTGTGAAAGGACACTTTGTGCTTTCAGAGTCAGAGACTTCCAAAAGCTTCTTCGAGAGCCCTCTTCTTAGTGAACTCAATAGTCCACGCTCCAGCTCTGCTGCCTCTCTCTGCTCGAAACTTCATCATGTCCTCATCATCATAGGCATGCATATCAAGCAAGGGCCCAAGAGGAATGGGCCCATTGTTCTGGGTTGTCCTCCAGCCATGGTTGGAGCATATTGTCCTTGCAGCCCCATGTTCAAATCTTGAGAGCCTCGATTAGCAACCTTTCTCATCAGAAGAAAACATTACAGCCTTGTGTCATTTTTTACCAGCGAAAATATATAAAAGAATAAGACGTATCAAACTCCTGAAATATGACTTCAATGCGTATATTCATCATAGGCTGAAACCAAAAACAAAAAGAGAGAGAAAGAAATGCAGTTGCAACTTATTTCTTCTGAACTGAGAGCATGCACTGATACTTATATCAGTAAATAAATTTTTTTCAACTGTTTAGGAATCTGCCAGAAACATAACGATTATGAAGAGCACTAAAGAAACCAGTGAATAGAAATATTTATAGGACTGAAATATCATAAAGAAAATCTTCCCAGAAATTGATTTGACTAAAATAAATCAGCAGTCTGTAGACCCATATTATTCTTACCCCATCAGAGTCATTTTGGGGAGATTGTCCCTTGCTTGCAGCAAGAGCTGCAGCTAGTCCTTCAGCCTGAGAGTCAGTACAATTTAGAAAAGAAGCACGGAACAGATTTAATTAAATTTTATTCATGAGCAACATCCACAAAATGCACATTTAATATATAAAACCTTTGCTTAGAGTAATACAAGGGGAAAGTCTGTAGTAAGGTAAATGTGAGAACTTGAACTGCAGAATTATAATTGATCACATTTCTAGCCCAATTTATCATAATCTGCTCGGCATTTTCTTCCTGACACTTTGAAATCTCGGCGTCAATTATGGGAACATCCAACGCTTCAATCTAGTTCAGTGCTGCAGAATTTCTTAACATTCAGGAATGCAACACTGTACGAAGTAATCCTTGTTTGAGCAGTAAACAGACGTACTCATTTCCTCCACCTCCTCTAAATAATCATTGTATTCTCTCAAAGATGGGAAACCCTCCTCACTTTTGTTATATCTGTCCATTGCAGTAAAGAAACATGTCTAAATAAAGGATGGGAACGTGGTGATCATCAGTGTTCTTTATCATGCATTACTTGGATAAACGGGAAGTGCAATCATAAAATTATTGTATTGCAGAAAATCCATGATATTTTATGTGTGTGGGCCGGTGGGTGGGAGGAATCCATGATATTCTTAACCAAGTGTGCAATATAAACGGTGGAAATTACTGTTTGCCTAAAATTAGAAAGATTATTTATCTTTAAATATGTTTCGAGTCTAAATATTTCTCAGATGGGAATTTCGGCACCTTAGAACATTTACCCCTTTGGTCAAAAAAGAAAAAGAAAAAGAACCTTTACCCTCAGAAAAAAAAATACTTGTATTAATTTTTGGAGAGAAGAAATTATCTCTGCTGAACATTGGGATAATGAAGAATATGGGTAGTGATTCTAAATAAACATTCAATGATCAAGTCCCACATACAACTAAAACCAAATTCAATGAGTATATCTTCCAAGATACACTTCTCATCGAGAAAAGGCCGAAATTGCTACTGTTTAAATATTTCTGGTTCATCAAATCATACCAAAGTTCAACAATTACAATCTTTGCTCAACTAAATGCACATACATCCAAGACATGCTAGACGACAGAAGAAGGGGGAAAGAGAAGTACATGCTAGACATCCTCCTCGTAGTGGAGATTTCCTTCTTGTGAGGATTGATGCTATATACCACCATCTTAACTCAGCTAACGGTAAAGGTTACTCCTGATACGTTTCCAGCATTCACACTCCGCAGAGGTCGGTAACCAGACGAGATAATACAAACCAATCACTCCAAATGAACAAGGACAAATCCGTACCTGAACTCTACAGTGAGAATCCTATGATTTTCTAGATAGTCCCCATTAACACCCTGAAAAATGAGAACTTGATTAGATCAACTAGGCCAGAGAACCCCATTATAGAAATCTCAACTCAAAGATATAAGGTTCAGAACTTTACGAGTTAGGATTACCTTGCTGCCATTGAAGACAATCCTGAGCTCAGTTTCTGCTCGCCAACAGCGAGATTCCGCTCTGTTATTGGTGTGAAGTTGCAGAGACCTAAACTGAAGAAATAAGGAAAAATGTAACCTAATCTGAAGGAGGCAGAATAACTGATATATACAAACGCCAAATGGGGCCGTCACCGGCGGGATGTTCGCACGGATTTCGCCGCCCGTAATCGAACGCCGGTGTGGATGGAATCTGGATTACGGTTGATTGACGGCTGAAGAGGTACCTATTTCCGAAACAGTTCGCGAAACTATCATTTCACTCCCCATACTTTAGTATGCTCACACTTTGCTCCCCAGGAAGTTGTGGGGGGAGAGGAGCGGAGCATGCAGCAGAGGAGGGAGACGACGCCGTTTGCGTATGGCGGTAGGCTGTCTCTAGCGAGCATCAGCTCCGCCGCGTTCCGCCGGGATCTTTGTCCGACACCGAGAGGTGACAGATAAGTACGGTAGCCAGGCTCACCTGTGAAGAGAGTGGAGCCCACAGGATGGATGGAATATATAAACTCTCTATCCGTTGACGAAGTGAAGATAATCACTTCACTTCTCCCACCACCACAGAGAGCAAGAGACGGTCCTGACACTCAGAAGTAAAGCCGACAATGGCGGCCTCCTCAGCCCTTCCACCGCTCCCTCTGCCGCCACATGCGGCTGCTGCTGCGGCTGCATCAATCCCCCCGCCGACCCTCAAGACCCCTACCGTCCGCTCCCGCCTCAGCAAACTCTGCCAAGAGGGCCAACCCCACCTCGCCCGGCAGCTGTTCGACACCATCCCCCGCCCCTCTACTGCCCTATGGAACACCCTCATCATCGGCTTTGTATGCAACCACATGCCTCACCAATCTCTCCTCCTCTACTCCCGGATGAAGAATTCCTCCCCCTCCATCCGGTTCGATTCCTACACTTACTCCTCCACCTTCAAGGCCTGTGCCGAGACCCGCAGCTTAAAGCTCGGTAAGGCCGTCCACTGCCACTTTATTCGCTGTGAAAGGAACCCAAGCCGGATCGTGTATAATTCTTTGCTAAATATGTATGCCACGTGCTTGAGTGCCGGGGAAAGTGAGACGGGTAGCTTTCTTGGTTTTCAAGAATGTAAGTATGATCCTGTACGTACAGTTTTCAACAAAATGCCCAAGAGAAATGTTGTTGCATGGAATACTTTAGTGGCGTGGCATGTGAGGACGGAGAGATATGCTGAGGCGATTAGGCAGTTTAGAATGATGATAAAGACGGGAATAAGACCAAGCCCAGTTAGCTTCGTCAATGTCTTCCCTGCAGTGTCGGGTGTGGGGAGGATCAAACTTGCTAATGTTCTATACGGTTTAGTTCTTAAATTGGGGCATGACTTTGTGGACGACCTGTACATCATAAGTTCTGCTATTGTTATGTATGCTGAGCTTGGTCGCATAGATATTGCCAGGAAGATTTTTGAACTCTGTTTGGAGAAGAACACGGAAGTTTGGAATACCATGATTGCTGCATATGTTCAGAACAATTGTCCTGTTGATGGGATTAAGGTTTTTATTGAGGCATTGATTTTTGCACAGAATGATCTTGATGATGTAACCCTGGTCTCAGTTCTAACAGCAGTTTCACAGATGCAGGACCTGGATTTGGCTCTGCAGTTTCATGCTTGTGTGATTAAGAAGTGTAGTGAACTGCCTATTAATATATTAAATGCCATCATTGCCATGTATTCTAGGTGCGGTTGTATTGAGATATCATTCAAAGTCTTTGATAAGATGCTGGAAAGAGATACTGTTTCATGGAACACAATGATATCAGCTTTCACGCAGAATGGATTGGATGATGAAGGTTTGATGCTCGCTTACGAGATGCAGAAACAAGGGCTCACTGCTGATCCTGTGACGCTAACAGCTTTACTTTCTGCAGCATCAAATCTGAAGAATGGACAAGTTGGCAAGCAGATCCACGCATATCTTCTGAGGCATGGATTACATTTTGAGGGAATGGGCAGTTATCTGATAGACATGTATGCAAAATGCAGTTCAATTTTAAATGCACAGAACGTCTTCCACATTAATGACTTGAACAACCGAGATCTGGCTACGTGGAATGCTATGATCTCTGGGTATGCTCAAAATGGGTTGGCCAAGGAAGTATTTGCCACATTGCAGCAGATGCTTGATGAATGTTTAACTCCTAATTGTATTACTATTGCTTCAGTACTTCCAGCTTGTAATTTGATTGGGAGTTTGAGTTTTGGCAAGCAAGTCCATGGATTTTCTATTCGCCACTTCCTACACCAAAATGTGTTTGTTGGCACAGCTCTAGTTGACATGTACTCCAAATTGGGTGCTATTAAGGATGCTGAGAATGTGTTTGTTACTGCTACAGAAAAGAACTCTGTGACATATACAACAATGATACAGGGTTTTGGACATCATGGGATGGGCGAGAAATCCCTTTCTTTATTTCTTTCTATGAGGCATTTATGTATTGAAGCTGACGCCATTACCTTTGTGGCTGTCCTGTCTGCATGCAGTCATTCTGGTTTAGTAGATGAAGGCCTGAAGATATTCATGTCAATGGAGAGTGAGTATAATATTAAGCCATCAATGGAACACTGTTGTTGCATTGTTGATATGTTAGGAAGAGTTGGAAGAGTGGTTGAGGCATTTGAATTTGTCAATGAGTTGGGTGAAGATGCTAATAACCTGGCTATATGGGGTTCGCTCCTTGGAGCTTGTAGAACTCATCGACAGTTTGAGCTGGCTGAAATAGTTTGCCAGAAATTGGACAGAATGGGAATGGGAAAGAATATGTCAGGCTACAAGGTATTGCTGTCAAATATGTATGCGGACGAAGGCGACTGGAATAGTGTTGACAGGGTGAGAGAAGAGATGAGGGAAAAGGGTTTACAGAAGGATGTTGGACAAAGTTGGATCGATTTTAAAGGCAATGTAAATTATTTTGGGTCAAAGGGTCAGAAGCACCACCAATGTGATGAGATTTATCATACGCTGGATGGACTAGCTATGGTGATGAGAGATGCAGAGCACAGGCCATCCCTTGATTCCAATACATGTGACATTTATCAAATTGATGAATGAAGAGTTAGGTTTGTAGTTTGTACCAGTATGGCACCTTATTCAGACCATTGCAGTCTTGGGCACACTGAGGAGCTGCAATTGCGTGATCAAGTTGCATCTGTTTGCTATCAGAAAATTTTAGGTACGTATTAGCTACTGCTACAATTTGCCCTTTACCCTGTATTCTATTTGAAAAATCGTGTACCATACTGGTGAAGATAATAAGGATGCTTGACAATAGTGCCCGTGGAGTAAATTTTTTCATGTCAACATATTATTGCCAAAATATACAAAACTATTACTCTGCAAACTGGGATACCTTTTTGACTTAGAATTGATTCCAAGTTTCCTGGCCCTTGAAGTTTCTCCCACTAATGTGTTGCTTTTCTTCCTCCACAGGCAGAGCATATCTTATNTTTCTCCCACTAATGTGTTGCTTTTCTTCCTCCTTCACAGTCAGAGCATATCTTAGCTTCCTATATATGGATGCTGGTTCCCTGAAAAAGGTGGGAGTGGTACAAATTTGATAGAACTTACTGTGAATTTATGACTTATCTTGGCTCATATTATATTTCCATTTACTCTTGTCATTGGTTAAAAATAGCCAAAAATCTGGGAAGTGAAATTTCATTCAAAAATCAGCAATGAAGGTGGATGTTGCGAAGGAATTTGTCAAGCAACTAATCATCATGGAGGTCTAAGCTCATTATAAAGCGTGCTAATTATGTGTTTCAGGTGCTTTTAAACAGAACTGGTAGCACCCAAGTGGAAATACTAAACTGGCTTCTTTTTTCTTTTTTTTTTAGGTATAATAAGGGTGGACACTTACTTTTTCCCCTGTGCCATGTGGAATCAAGGATCTTGGAAGCAGTCAGATGCTAAAGCTATCTCTGGAGATCAATTGCCAAATGTGCATAAGGTAGTAAATTTGTTCACAGTGTTCTTGGTCCTTGAGCAACATAGATGCTCATAGTCGACTTGCATCTCCATTTAGATTTGTTTCTGATCTAAGGATTACCAATAGAACTAAGAACCTCTTCAGATTCATTTAAAGGTGAATTTTAACAAACTTGAGAGAGGGGATCGATGGTATCAATTTTTTATTGATTGAAAGGGCATCACAGAAAGTTTGTTTAAACAGGTTGCCTGGCAATGAAGAGGAGAAGAGATTTGCCGCCTTGCCAGTTGATCTTGAATCCATGCGTACACATTACATCCCAACCTCAACCGCCTAAGCTCAGATCACTGCTGAGGAGTCCTCAAGTTCACAGAGGGCCGCCTGCTGCAAAAACTGGTATCAGATTAATTCGGCACCCACCTTGCAAAACTGACCCACTTTTTCTTCGTGGAACAAAAGCACTTCCATTTGTGAATTCTTTACCTTCATTCTCCTTATATAAGAGTGCTCTTCCACCCAGTACAAGGTCATCAGATAGATCCATTCTGTTCAGACAACCTGAACACAGACTGTCGTGCACGGTCTGGTGTATCACTTGATCAGCGGACAGGATTGAACGTCATTTAAATGATGCCATATCCATTGAATATGTCGAACTGGAATAGTCAGCTGATAGGAATTCGGCTAACAAGTAATGAATTGTTTCTGGGGTTCTGATGAAACCGAAGAGCAGAAGCGCACGGTCGTTTAAACAACAGCAAGGTCCTGATTCTTTTCGTATCATTTATTTGCAGACACAGTTTAAATACTGCCCACAACTCAAATTTGCTGTTATCCGACAGAGTGACGGAGTTGTTTTGGAGTGAGTGGTAATCAACCAGGAAGCCTTTTTTTAAGAGAATCACTGAGGAGTTGATGCGAAAGGCATGGAAGCTCCTGCTACTAAGGTCTTGATGGGTGCGAGAGCTAGCTTCGGCTTGTCCAAGGGACTTAGTGCCGAGCTTCTCTAACAGACACAAATGTCAGCGCTTCATTGCACCCTCCGACTCATTCCAATTGTAAACCAATATCAAAACATTCTTTTGGTATCAGCGGATTTCCCATGTTCTGCATACTGCAAGAGAGGATACCAGTAGGCTACCTCAAGGTTCGTCAAATTGCTGCGTTCTTTGCACAACTCAAGGGGTCACTACTGCAAAACAGGAGCAGCTTGGACTATTATTTACCAGCCGANGGGTCAGTACTGCAAAAGAGGAGCAGCTTGGACTATTATTTACCAGCCGAATCAGCAAGAAGCCTCACATGCAAGTTAAAGACTCACTGAATAGAACAGGCAATGTACATATTGATACAATCAGTTGCAAAGGGTTCTCTTCATTAATTGCAGCTTCAGTATCCACATTACGTCCCACAAGAAAAAAGCAGCTCCCCCACTGGGGTAGTTGAAGAACTAATTCCATTAATCGAGTACTACACAACCTCAGCTTCTAATATGTTCAATGAGCTTGATCAAAGCATAGCTGAGGACTATGCATCATCCCCTTCTGAAATATTGAACAGGGATTTTGGGAGAGATGCGATTCGGGGGAGCTGGAGCAGCAGATCTGCAAAAGAATCTTTCCTCAACATGCCCACTTGTTGCTTGCAGCTAGAAGAGACATCCTTTTTATCTCCTTCTGGAACCGTAACATCCGTCATAATACTCCAACTTTCTGCTGTTGAATCGGTGGTGTCGCTGGGTGCAGTCTCCTTTCCACCGCCATCTGTCACTTCTGATGTATCAGCTTCATCACCGGCCTGCAGACTCTGAATCGTGGCTTGAGGGTCCATTTGCAGAAGACAGCAGAGAGAATTGACCCTTGACATGAGTAATTTTTCATCGGATACAGTTGTCAATTGACTGTCACTGAGAAGGTGCTTTGCTATGTCTTCAAATGTTTCTTGAACATGCGATCCATCAACAGGTCCAAAGATACCATGTTCCACGTTCTCTGCCATAGACTGACCAATGTGGTTCACAAAATCAGTCACTGACATTGACTTGCGAAGTCCATGCAGGTTTACTTGTTCTTGAGTGGTCATGTTCATTGTGTTTATGGCCTCAAAATTCCCATTCACTCCAATGGCTTGAGCATCTATCAAGAATAAAACAAAAGGAAAAAAAAGACAACGGAATAGTTGCTCAGCAACGCCAAATAATAAGGATATTGAACATTCAAAGTTGCTAGTTGCTAAATACAATAATTTAACTCTATAGATCAATGAAAACGAGATGCCTTCCACATCTGAAGTACAGAAACAGAGACAGGACGTCTGCAATACAACAATTTCACTTCCCAGATTGCAGGATACTTCAGTTATGGGGGTAGAAAGATATGAGAAATGCCCAACCCAGAGCAGAAGTATGGTACCTGAGCTAGGAGAGGAAGTATCCTCAAATGGGATTTTTGGAGCTGCACTGACACAATCAGACAACTCAGCAGTCGAGGAAGATAGCTGAGCTAAATTTGATCCCTTGACCCTAGAAAGGACAGACTCTTCGCTGTTCTCTGCCTTGCTGAAGCTTTTAGATTGTTCCAGACCCCCAAAAGCTGGAAGTTTTGCTTCAAAAAGTGGTGTATCGACAACAATGCCCCCTTTCTGACTCAAATGATTCAGGCGTACATCACACTGGATGAGCTTCTCAAAGTTTTTCTTCAATAACTCTGGTGGACATTCCAAAACATGCTGCCTATAGAACAACAATAACAATAATATTACCTAAATCCACCTCATAAACATGTTTCTCCATTATTCTACCAGAGAGATGACAATAAATGCATGTTGGAAGCATCTCCACTAATGCAAATAATTCTTCATTGATCAACTGACCTATTTATCCAATAGATAAAATCTGACTGCTTTATTTGCATAGTACCATTACCCTTAGATTCACAGATTGCGCAGTAGGAACATAAGCAAGTGAAAAGCAATAACATGTTAGAGGAATGGATGACACAATCCCACCTGTGCGTGCTTGCTTGACCATCAGTAAAATCTGAAGTCGCCTGCCACAAGGTATGCTTCCGCGGCTGCGGGTCAGTTTCCCTAAAGAAAAGGGGCTGTTTTCCCAGCTGCACCACAAATCAGGCCCACTTCAACAAATGAACCTGGTATCTGTAGTATACGTATGAATATTTACAGACAGCAGGCATTATTATTCAAAACAAAGTAATACCTACCACAACATTTAGTTCACCAGGTCCATTATCAGGAAACACACCCTTTAGCGCCATAATATCTGACCACTGAATCTCTATCTTACTCTTGAGACCCCCTTCAAGAATCTCCCAAACAAGCTTGCGCTTTGCAAAATAACACTTGGCAACTAAATCACCATCATATCTTGACTCGTACTGCCAAAAAGAAAGCAAAGAATTTATTAAGTCATATCTGAGCATGAAGACTCTGGCTTCCATGAACAAAGGAAGTTTTTGAAACATGTTGCAATAAATTACCATCCATTGACCAATTTTTAGGACTGAACCCGGGAAATTGGAAGCTTTCATCTTGTCAGCTGTAACACTGCATGCAACGGAACTTTGACTGTTCTTCTTGACTCCCTTGCCGTAATCTTCAGACTTAACCCCTTCCAAGGCATGACTTCCTTGGGAAAGCCTCATCTGAATCAAATCCAGAAATGATGGGCTCTTCTTTAAGCGCAGTCCCAAAGGGCTTGGTTCATCGAGTGGATTATATTGAGGAGGCGGAATTGGAAATGCATTTGCACCAGCACCCTTTTGCCGATAGGCCTGCATATCCATGCATTAGGAGCTCAAGAACCAACTACATGCAACGTATAAAATTTTCTGATCTTTCATTAGGTTTAAATTTTTAACCCCAAGAAAAATCAACCCGCTCCAATTTTACATAAAACGAGACTTCAACAAAAGCAGCTGCAAGGCAAGCTCATGCTCATGTTGAAACCAAAATATTCCAATGACCGAACTACAAAAACTAAATATAATGGACCATACACCAGTAAAATTTCGAGAGCCGTTATCACCCATGATTTTAGAGACAGTAGAGCTCAATGGAGGTGTGCTGAAGAATTTCGTACAGTGAAATGTTTGAGCTTCCCCAATACCATTACCTTTTCTTCTGCGCCTGGAAATCTATGCCACCGAATGACAAGCCATGGATTGTCGGGACTATAATAAAATATTCAACATTTTTTCCCATTTTTATCTAAAGCTCTACCCGATTATAGCGAATAATTTTCTTTATTTTTTGGACAACCTTATTATAGGCCAAAATTTCAAAGGCCATTCCCTCCACTCCTCTCCTTCCTTTTGCCCAGCAATCAAACAATCACACTGCAGCAATAAGTTCGCAGAATAGCCAAATCAAGGTCCAGGAACCGAAGATCAAAAGGGCTTGCTTCCAGTTTCTGCCACTCCTCATGCATAAATAAGGAGAGAGAGAGAAACACCATCGCCAAATCTATACCTTTTCGAGATCAGTAGAGGCTTTAGCTCGCTTACTGAGAGGACCATGCTCTTCCTCCAACGGATCCTCCTCGATGATCTCCAGCTTCACCGGGACATTCTCCGGAGCAGCGGCCCGAGCCGCCTCCTCCGGCAACGAACCATCCGATGTCATCTGCTGCGCATCTAAACCCGAAGGACGTATATCCGATCGAGGGAATCTGGTTGAAGCTCCCGATGGAGTGAACTTTGGAAGATGAGGATCGCCAGGAGAGTGAGAACCCTAAATAATGGATCTTTCTGTAGTTCCGGGACCAACCAATCGCAAGGGGTAATGTACCACACGTGAGCGTTCCGTACGGGTATGTTATGAAATGACTAAATCAGGCGCCGCCCGTATGCTCGGTTGACTACTCCCGGCTATGGTTTTTCCGGTAATTCACTCGCCGGGCAGCACTAGAGCTGACTCTCGAAGAAACATGTAGGGTTAAATGGATAAACTGGGCCCATCGGACACTTCCGTATAATTGCATATACGTCCCCGCATTTTTAAGTTTTCCCATTTGCCGAAAAGGTGGCGCAGAACACATTCCTTAGAAAGGCCTGCCGACTGTTGCAATTCAACTTTTTCGATCCCACCATGGCTTTAAAGATTGAAGCTTCCTGTGAATCTTTACATCATCAGCTCATATTACATGCCATGAGTATTCAAAGGCTGATGATCCAATGTTCACTCTGGACGAATAGAATTGGATATCGGGGGATTACAGCTTTTCTTGTAAAGCTAATGAAAAGGGACCGGGAGAAACCAGAGAGCACTCCTTGAGTAATATTTGGCCTCCGTGATTTAGTTTGGATCTCTTGGATACATCCCTGGGTGTGCCACATTGTCGGTTTTTGATCTAAACAAGCAGTGGTTCACATCCCGAGTCATGCATTAGCGGGATACTCAGAGCTGCACCAATACGTTGCTTTTCAGGTCGAAGAACTTGACAAAGAATGACACTACAAGCTTTAGCACCATCGATTGGGCACAGTTCAACTCCGAAAATCGGAGAAATGATCAGTGAAATGGAACAGATAACTAGAACTTGCCTGTCAACATTACCGAGAATTCCACAGTTGAAAGAAAATGAGGAGATCTTAATTTATCTCCAGAATCTACTATGCCTGTCGATTCACCTTCAAGTATGGTAGTGCCCCAATCACATTGTCGTAATCACTCCGACTGACTTGGACCTGCAGATGAAAAATAGATTATAGTAATGTGAGAAAGCTAGTATTGGACTACTGCAATGGTGGCAAATTTATACCTGTCCAAGAAGAATTGATCACTAAACATTAGAGGAAGCATCAGACAAGTAACAAACTAAAACACAGCATATTGGTCATGCTTGATGCAAAAAAGCAGACAAACAGAAGCCAATTCACACGCCTGGCGATGAAACTTATTCCAAGATTACATAAAATAACAAGTTCACAGACATATCTGATTAAACATAGTACAACCTCATTTTTTCAGAACAAAAAGCCAAAGCAAAGTGAACTCAATGGCATGATACATGAGTAGTAAATTAAGCATTTAATTTGTTACTTTCATTCACTTTATTTCTTCCATGAAACAGCAAGTTAAGCAATTTCAGTCACATTTTATGATGCACATCGATGCAATCTCCTTTATTCTTGAGCAAGTCCACTAGTAGGAACAACTAACAATATTTCAACATTTGTACCAACAGCCAACATCTACATAGTGGCTAAGCAAATAAAGAATCATCAGTTGGCACGAAAAATCCTAAGAGAAACTCAGAAACTGCCAAAGTTCTTTGTAGCTTTGCATATTTGAAACAGGAAACAGGGTTTGCACTCAAACCAGACGATTAAGATTGTTTTCCAAGGAGACAGGAATATGCTAGAATTCTACCCTTACACAAGCCTAATGCTCTTGTAATGGAAATGTATTATTTAGTTCAATGCGTGCTTGCAAGATTGAAGCAGCAGATAGTTTAGAAAAAAGGACAAGATTATGATGGCCACTGTGCCTAGCAAATGGAAAATCCATATAAAGCATTTCAAGCAAATGAGCCAAGAACAGATAAACAGATGTGATACTGTCAATGAAACAGTATCCAGCAAAGAACAACCCACCACTTTTGAAAGTCGTAGTTTCCTTTTGGTGTTCTTCTTGGCTAGCAAGTGTTGCTTTCCAGCTCTCCTCCGGACAATCTTCCCTTTACCTGTCACTCTGAATCGCTTTGCGGGAGCCTTTTGTACAAAGTCAAAGATTCAGATACATGCACAAGCAGATGCTAAAATGGAAAGCAATTCCCATATTTCACCTCCAGCTTGAAAATTTTCAAATAGACCTAATATTAGTTAATATAATCCATAAAAATTATCGGGATCATGTCTCTGCGATCCTCACTTGTCTTCCTATCCATTCAATGGCCACAAACTGAAGTAACACAGAAAATCACATGCTACTATCTACAGCTAAAATCTAAGCGATAATTTTTTGGGTAAGTGTTGTTATAATCATTACAAAAGTATACAGCGCCAAAACAATCAGTTCTCTGTACAAAGCCAAATTTAAATGAAATTGCAGTGGCTCGAAATGGAAAATATGTTCTGTCCCTTGTAAATATAAACCCCTCACATGCTTTACAAACAGACTATTCTTATGTATCTTCATATTCATTGTTCACTACTTCTGTTATCACATTTACTCAAACAGCAAAGAGGCCCAATCTTTCCCTCAGAAAACAGCACGAAATTATGTGAGAAAAAGGGTGAACTTCATTTTTCCCACAAAAAACCCCAAAAAAAAGTTGAAAGTTTTCCCATTTCATTCCCATTGCGGATACCTGAAATCCGCAACACCCACAGAATTATCCACCCACCGTTCCCTTCAGTTTATTTTCTCAATTCCCAGGATCCCATACGGGCGGCAATAATAAGCACAAATAAGCCGAGATAACCACTCCACGATAAGAGAATAGAATGATAAACCTTGTGAGTCTTCATCTTATAGCCCTTAGCTAAGACAACGGTGAGGGTCCTGAGCTTCCTGGTGAGTGGAGAAATGGAGCATAGCTTACGGAAAGGAACCGAGTGAAACCCAGAGAATGAGCTGGCGGAGCTGAGCCGGAACGAGTCAGCGGTCACCCTGGTGAGAGGGACTGCGACCCGAAGTGGACCCAAAGAGGGCCATGCAGCGCAGGGAAGGAGGATTCTCAGGTTGGGGGAGGACAAGGTCAGCGAAGAGACGGCCATTTTTGTGAAGAGAGTAGGAAAGAAAATTGAGAGTCTCAATTTATTTCTTAGCGACACTTCTCATTTATTTAAAAAGAAAAAAGAAAAAAAGAGATAAAAAATTTAATAAATATATATATATATTAATTTATATCATAAAAATTTTTATACCACCCCAATTTTTCTATTTTCCTACTCATTTTATATTCATAATCTTTTTGTATAATAGAAGAAATAAAGAAAATATGAAAAAAGTCGACAAGTACAAATAGGTGCACGTGGCATGCAAACAAAACCGGTAATGCTGACATGCGCAGCACACGATCAACCCCAATATAAAAGAGTTAAAGATTTCAAAGATGTCGAGATATTCCCAGATTACTAGAGAAACTATTTCATCTCATATGCATCAGATCGCCATTAATGATCGTATTAGTAGAATTCGATTTCATCAATATATATATATATATTGCACGGTCGGTGCTAGTAGGTCAGACAGACCGGTGACCTCAGCCGAAAATCGAGGACCACCAGCGTGGCTATGCAATGGGCCAGAGCTCCCCCAACGACGAACATGTGGAAGATCTGGTGGCTGTGACCGGCGATGTCGAAGGCACCGGGCCGCCACTTCTCAGGCACCCGGCTGACGTAGAACCCGGCTCCGGTAGCGTACAGTACGGCCATCAGAAGCTCGTATCCCAGGGCCACGAATATGTAGGGGTTGTCCCAGTGGAGGAGCACAGCATGCGCCGCCGGGATGACGCCTGAGAAACCCATGGCGAGGAAGAGCCTGGCCCTGAAGGGACGGAAGCGGGGTGTTGACAGGGCCGGGGAGAGGAGGGTGAAGATTACGATGACTCCGAGTACAGAGATGGAGGAGAGGTAGATGAGACGGTAGTGAGGGTGGCAGTAGAAGGCGTAGTAGATCGGGGCGAAGAAGGAAGAGACGATCATGACGGAGATCCCGGCGTAGTCAAGCCGCCAGAAGAAGAGGTAGAACTGCTTCGAGTGGGAGGCGAGGAGGTGGGACAAGGAGCTGCAGATCAGGCAGGTCATGGCTCCGGCGAGAAACACAAACCAAGGCCAGTCTGGAACATAGGCGGCGTCATTCTCGCTCCTCTTTAGGAGGATTGATGGGTGGTGATGAACACGTCTGGGGTGCGAATCCTGCAAATATCAGCACACAACAAGAGCTCCATGATCCGGCAGTATAACTCTGAATAGACAGACAGCTAAATCTTATCTAAAGAAGGCACACAGAAATGCAACCGAAAAATAAGAGATAGCTCTGCATGAGGATTAGAGTTCCAGTCTCACTTCACATCTCATCTGTTTCTGTGGAGAAAGGAATATTTTCCAAGCTCAAGGCAGGTGACAAGCTGTTCTCATGCAGAGGTTATACAGCTCAGGGCCCCCACAGCCCAATGCTTCCTCAAAGAAATGTCAGTCGTCCTCGATAATTTCAACCGAGAACTCGCCTCCAGAGTACTTTACCCTGATCAAGAAATAACAATTCCAAGACTACTGTAACCTCGAGTGGGTAGATGATTGACCCAAATCTAGTGTTGGCCAAAGGGACAGATAGGATTGCGCCTGCCAGTTTGGAATGCTTGCAACTTTGCTAACTTGCTAGGCAACCAAACTTGGGGGCACCGATCAAAATATGCTTTCATTAATAAATCTAAAGGGAACATTGTAAACATGTAGAAATTACATGTCGTAGTGTTTCATGCTGGCTATATTCATGATATATGAACTGCTACGAGCCATTGGCCCCACGGCTGAGTAGGTCAGTGCTTAGAAAAGAAGGTGGAACAAATTCTGTGCCTCATTTATAGGTTCACCAACACATTCCAAATTAATATTTCAGGCTCAGCACCAAATTGCAGATAAAGTGTAAAGTACTTTATCTTCATGTGCAGTGCTTGTGTTGAGTTGATCTGAAAAGAAATAAAAATTACAGAGAAGAAGCATATAGCAATTTTGTCTTGGTATGAAGCTTTGGCCTTAGCGGGGCAGGTTGGACCTTTTCTTTTCCCAACCATACTCCAGACGACATAGCAAAGGTGGAGTTGACAAGATAACTTGAAATGACTACTTTAAGCAAATATCACATGCTGTGGCCCCCAAATTTGTGGTGGCATTAAATCTAATGAATTTTACATTAAAAAAATGAAAATTTCTCTATGAAACTTCTATATAGGTTAGATAATGGTGCNTTTGTGGTGGCATTAAATCTAATGAATTTTACATTAAAAAAATGAAAATTTCTCTATGAAACTTCTATATAGGTTAGATAATGGTGTGCACACTACTGATACCGAGTTCATTTTTCCAAATATTACATCAGATTCTCTTCTCCCCTGCAGATGGCCGGATGCCAGCTCTCTCTATGGGAATAAGACAACTCCGAAAAAGCAACATTTATATCACCGTTGGAATGGATGCCACCCTTGATAAATGTACCCATATAGCTCTCAGAAGCCTTATCTTCCCAAGATGAACAATTCTCCAGCCAAACATTTGAACCTTGAATTACAAAAAAGTTCGCCTTTGGTTTCATTCTTGTCAATTCACGGTCTTTTGTTTAGCTGAACTTTGTCAACTCATCATCAACAGTGAGTTTCCTATTTTCCGAATTATCAATGAGATACGGGTATTGCTAAATCTGACTTCAGATTCTGCTATAATAAAATAACATTTTTTGGCTCCTTATTATTTATGTGAAGGGTTGATTAGGAAAAAAAGAAAAAAAGGGTGCTCCAAAGAGCATGGTCGGCCACAGACCCATCTATTTAACTAGTACGATGGATAATAAAGGAGGAAAAATGTTGGATCCCGACAAGGGCAGCCCATGCTTTGCTGTGCCCATCCAATCACATAGAGGTGGCTTGTCCTCCTAAGACAAGATGGCTCCTTTATCTAAATGGGGGGTCCCCTCACAAAAAAATGTCCTCGCACAACCTTTTGTAACTCATAAATCTCCCGGCACACATCTATCTATATAATCCCTTATGTATCCTCAGCAGATTAAGAATCAAATGAGGCACATGAAAAAAGCCAAGAAATAGTGTAAAAGGAAATTCTTTTTCCTGTCAAAGCCAAGAAGAGAACCTTGAAAAGGGGAGAGGTTAGGAGGGACGTACATTGAGTAAACTGCTTGAGACGTTGTTCATTTCCTGGATCATCGTAATTAATGGTGCAGGAACTGTGGCCCTGTAATGCAAGATAAACATAACAGTTATTATTGTTATTGATTTTTGTTTGAATGAAGAATTATTGTTATGAATTATAATAATAAAAAAACAACTTCTGAATTTTTTCCATCACCTGAACTTTCCTCAATTATAAAAAAAAAAAAAAGAATAATTGAACATCTTCAGACCAACGCATGTTAGTCCAAGCGATCATCTTCGTTGAAAAACTTTCGGTGTTCCCCATTCACAACAATATTCCAATTTCCATTGACTCGAACAGGGTGTTTTTTTTTGGGGGGCTGAATCCATTGACCAGAACAGGTAAACAGCTTTTAGTTAGGAAATGTTTCTGAGAATAAGATTTTGTTTTAGTTTTTTGGATGAACGGATCCTCTATTACTCTTAAACGGAAGAATCGTGACTAATTGAGGCTAAAATGGGAAAATCAACGAATGGAAGAGGAATTCAAGGTCACACCTGGTGAAGCTTCTGAGCAAGCCTCTAATTCCCGTCTTCTCCCTCAAGCTCATCGCCGTTAGCGTCACGAATATCAAAAACCCTCCTAAATGCCTGCTCACGAAATTCACCAACCGTTTTCATTCTTCACAATGTGCATAAAGGAAACGCTTACTGTTTCGGTAAAATGATGGGTTTGCAGCTCAAATTGGAGGACTATATGGATATGATGATTGAGTGGAACCTCAGGGGATCAAACTAAATAAACCAAATCTGATTCCTAAAACAACGGCAGAAGCACAGATTATTGCCTAGCGATTGCCAGCCATTATCAAGGTAAAAACCTCGAAACATCAAGAGTTTTCACCAGGATCGAAGGTGGAGAGACAGAGAGACAGAAGAGGGCGAAAGAAACTCACGTCCAGATGTTCAATGTCTCGTTGTGCCATGAGAACAGGCTGAGGATCGCATCCTTTATTGGCCACTCGCACCGGTAGTAGTCCAATATGTACTCATTGTCCTTCATATACTCCGGCAGATCCCTGAACTTCACCAGCTTCCTCTCGAATTTACTCCCATCCTTCTTACCCTTCCCCTCCGAGCCAACTCGGCCGATCATTTCCCTCGTCTTACCGCGACCTCCTCCTCTCCTCTTAGGATTCTGATCATCCAAGCTAAGCGCCTCGCCGCACACCTCTCCGGCGAGAATGCAAGCTCGGCGCACGGACCGGCGAGCCTCGCGCGATTCCCCTATCCTTCGCCAGCAGACGCTTACCGGGGAAGCCGGTGCCGAGTTTCCCCGGCGACGAGGTCGGAAGTCTAGGGATCGTCTCGTACCCGGCGAGTACACCGCGCTCGGCCCTCTGTCCGATGGAGAGCTCGTTTGACGTCCCTATATTCATAGCTGCACGTGACTGGTGACTTTTGGCGAATCGATGAGCGGGCCGGTGAATCGTGTCGGGACGCGATTCGGTCGGAATATTTCGTGGCGTGTTCTCATTGGGTGCCGTTCTTTTCCCCTAGGTGGTGCCGGATGCACGTGAACGTGATGATACTCATACGGACACGGTTCGTTAACTGTTCAAAGGCTGGGATTTATTAATTTATATATATTTTTTAAAATCATGCGGGAATTCGTTCAAATTCTGGGAGAGGGAGAGAGACGTAAATTCGGGGCCCCGATGGGGAAAATGGTTTCCAGAAATCGGAGAAAAAGGATTCTTTTTACCTTTTGACCAACGATGACCTTTCGCATTAACAGTCCAGCACTCCCGGGCTTCATCATGCAAGAATTTTGCCGGTGTTTTCGAACTAAATTTTCAGCACATATTCGAGTTCAGTTCGATATAACTCTCCGTTGGAGAATTGGTCTTAATGCGGTTATGATCGTTGGGGAAGCTTCATGGCGTTGAAGGATGGAGAGGACCTGGCCTTTTNAGTGCGGTTATGATCGCTGGGGAAGCTTCACGGCGTTGAAGGATGGAGAGGACCTGGCCTTTTCAAGCGATCAGCTAAATGTTCATCCAAAATAATCAAAATTGTAAAAAGATAGTATTAAAAATTAAATGTGTAGAACCAAAGGGTGTTTAAGGTATTTTCACCCTTCTTTAATGGCTGTCTAAGGCATAAAATATAACCGGGCTTGAGATCACGCGAGATGAGCCCAGTTTCATTAAGAATGGAAGAGCCGAGGTCCTCAAAATAGGAGATGGCCAGGCACTGCCTACTTATGGCTTTGCATCCTTCGGATTGACCCAGCCAGTTTCCTGAGTTTCTTAAACGGTCGTGCGATCTCCTTATTTTCAAGTAGGCCTGTTGGAGCCCTTAGTGCTTAGCGGTCGTCCCGCCTCGAGCCAGAACCCGGACTGATTAGGATTTCTTTGGCTTCTGGAGTATAAGTCGGTGCAGATTAATAAGAGGGAGACAAGACATGTCGAAAAGGAAAGCGCAGCAGAATAAAACATATGTACTATCTGAACAGTGAAAGCTGCTGAAAGGGAAGACACAGAACACAAAGCAAATGATATATTCTCTATGTCGTATCATCTTCATCGTTGATGAATTCATCGAGCATCGGAGATCAAGAAAGTGGTGGGATGCTGTCTTTATTCCTCGCCTTCACACGGGACCTATAGCTTTGATGAGTTCAGTTTTTATCAAGGTTGAGGACGGGCAATATCACTTGTTACATGTAGGACCAAGAGACTACTAATTAGTTGGAATTTTCTATCTTTATTTCTCGCTCCATGATCCCTTTGATCTATGTGATTGATTTCCTCACTATATAAGGCCGGTAATCCTTACTGTGTAAGGCCAGTTGATCTTTCTGACAGGATTCACTGATCTCCTGAATTTGGTCCTCTCTTTGTTTATTCGATCGGAGGCTGAGTGTCAGACTTGTCGAAACAGATCCACTCTCAAGGTTTGTGAAATTCATGTAAATGTTTTTGTAGTCTCTTGTACGAGATTTTTCGAAGATTGTCCACGAACTCCTTGTTTTTTTTCCTCAGTTTCTTTCAAACCGAACAAGGGATATAGCGCTCGACACTAATTAGCTTGAGTTCATAGAGAACTACCTCAGTTCTCGAAACCATGTTTTCCATCAAGCTATACAATGTTTGATTGCTAACATTTTATGTTTCACATTCTACATATTCAAGGAAATAGGCAAATTCGTATATATGATCTCAGCAGACTTCGGCTGGGTAGTGAAGAAGCTACTGCCATTGTTGATGGATCTCTGGGAAGCATGGAGCATCCAACTATTGGTACTCACAAGCCTCGTCTTCCAGCTCACCCTCGCGATCTTTGGCTCTCGCAGGAGGTTCCCGGCTGGCCTTGTGACTCGGTTCCTTGTCTGGGCCTCCTACCTGCTCTCAGCCTATGTGGCAACGATCGCCCTTGGGAAGCTCATCGTGATCAGGATCAATGACCCAAAGAAGCCCGATTATGACACTGAACTGAAGGCTTTGCCGGCCCCGCTGCTCCTAGTCCTGCTCGGGAGCCTGGATGCTATCATAGCCTGCACCGTGGAAGACAACCGCCTCAGTGTGAGACAGGCATTGAACTTTATCCTGACTGTCGGTTTCGTGGTGTGGATTCTAATTCGCTGCTGGGACAAGTCCCTGGCTGCAACCTTGTACTTTCCCACGTTTGTTGCCAGGATCATAAAGTATGGCGAGACAATCTGGGCCCTCAAGTTGGTGTTCGGTGATAGCTCGCGCATCACGATCAAAGAGATTGGAGAGGAGGAAGGGTTGCAGGGAATATTTGAGAAATTGACTAATAATACGTCGATCCAACCAACATCAGGAGACTCGCATGTAGCTATCAACGGCCTGTGTCTGACCAGAGAGGAGGAAATGGATCGGTTATTCAGAAACTTGCCGAAACTGTATGGGATCTTCCTTAAGGCCTATCACTGGTTCGACTGCTCGAAGCCTCACCTGGTCAGCTGGCTCTACCGCCCTCTATTCATATCNTGGATTCTAATTCGCTGCTGGGACAAGTCCCTGGCTGCAACCTTGTACTTTCCCATGTTTGTTGCCGGGATCATAAAGTATGGCGAGACAATCTGGGCCTTCAAGTTGGTGTTCGGTGATAGCTCGCGCATCACGATCAAAGAGATTAGAGAGGAGGAAGGGTTGCAGGGAATATTTGAGAACTTGACTAATAATACGTCGATCCAACCAACATCAGGAGACTCGCATGTAGCTATCAACGGCCTGTGTCTGACCAGAGAGGAGGAAATGGATCGGTTATTCAGAAACTTGCCGAAACTGTATGGGATCTTCCTTAAGGCCTATTACTGGTTCGACTGCTCGAAGCCTCACCTGGTCAGCTGGCTCTACCGCCCTCTATTCATATCCCGGGACTGGATGGACCTCGACAAGGACACTGCATTAGCTTTCCTGACTACCGACATAGAGCTAGGGTTTATGTACGACATTCTCTACACGAAGAGCCCAGTCCTCTACATGGGGCCTGGGATCGTTCTTCGTTTCGTAAGCTGCCTTAGCTCGCTGTCGATCCTAAGTGGATTTTCTTGGATCTTCAGGGATTCGTTTCTGGTCGACCTTTATGTGACTCATACTTACGTGGTGCTCATCGGGGTGGCGATTATGGAGACCTATCAGATCTTGCATCTGCGCTTTTCGGATCGGGTAATAGCAAGCATGATCAAGCACTGTGGGAACTCACTCATATCGACTTTCTTGCCATACATCACGAGAAGGTCTATCCGTAGAAAGAGACGGTGGTCAGGCCAAATGGGACAGTTCAACCTGCTAGACTATCGCCTCCACGAGAAGAGGCCAAAGGCTGCAGTTAGAGTCCTCAAAATCTCTGGCAAGGACAACAAGTTCAAGATCTATTGGGATTCAGAAAGTAAAAGAATCCCCATGTGCCACGGGTCACAGCCTGATACATTCTCCTGAGAAGACGGGCCCTTCTTTGAGGACTTTCATCAGGGATGGATGGAACGTTCTTGGGGAAGCCCAGAGGCTGGCGANTACATCACGAGAAGGTCTATCCGTAGAAAGAGACGGTGGTCAGGCCAAATGGGACAGTTCAACCTGCTAGACTATCGCCTCCACGAGAAGAGGCCAAAGGCTGCAGTTAGAGTCCTCAAAATCTCTGGCAAGGACAACAAGTTCAAGATCTATTGGGATTCAGAAAGTAAAAGAATCCCCATGTGCTTAACGGAGATCTTGATGAGGGACACCAAGAGCATGGATTAGAGGCGGTTTTCGCCCTTCAGTAAACTAGGTGAGTGAACGACCATCGTGGCCCTGCAGGACAATCTCAAATAGTCGTCTGACCAGTCGAAACTGCTCAAACGGAGCATTGAGATGCCATTCGCCAGGAGCATCATTGTCTGGCACATCGCTATCGACATTTGTAAGGTGAAATACTGCGAAAAATGGCCTGAGTTGTTGGGCGAGCAAGCTATTCTCCAATTGCATGATGTTTCTATTAGCTAGACGCCCCTACATCCTGTCTCTCACCACCACGGCCATAACCTTTCGATACGCCTGCTTCCACCTGAAAGAAGTCTTGAAAGAATGTGGGCTGGACGAGGCCCCTGATCGGGGCAGGGCTGCCATGCATGGAGTACTTACTTATCGGAAGCCACCNTGGGATTCAGAAAGTAAAAGAATCCCCATGTGCCACGGGTCACAGCCTGATACATTCTCCTGAGAAGACGGGCCCTTCTTTGAGGACTTTCATCAGGGATGGATGGAACGTTCTTGGGGAAGCCCAGAGGCTGGCGAACGAGCCGAAGGAATGGCCGACTAATTAGTGGGAGCTGGTGATGAGCAGTGTCTGGGTGGGAGATGATCTGTTACGCAGCTTACGACTGTCCGGTCTATCAGCACGCCAAGCTGCTCCGTCGGGGCTGATACATCATCGCTCACGTCCGGCTCCTCCTCGCCCACACGACCGACGAGTTTGGCACCAGCAAGCTGTTCAATCCGACACGGACAGGGGAACTAAGCTGTGTACTGTATCATCTAGTCATGTCTGTCATAGGTTGATTGCTAACTTATCATGTAAGCATTTGAAATTTTCTTCGATATGAGTTGGCTCCGCGCAAGGTATATTGGATTTCTGGACACGGAATAATTTATACGTCGAAAAAAGAATTCAATTTTGGCGGTGAAAATGTGAGGTTCGAAAGAAAACGGAAACCGGAAAAAAGGAATTTGTTTCTTGGGAATGTAAAGTGCAAATGAAAACTTTCACATTTTCCCGCCAAAGTTTGGCTCCAAATCCCACTTCCTCTCAGACACAAACAAATCTCACCCTGCCGCTCACTCTGCTTGCTGGTCGCTTCTTCTCTCTTGCTTGTGGGATCGGGCGAGCCATGCCCGACTTGGGGAATCCGTCCTTTCTTACTTCGTCGCTGAATCTCTCCCTCTGCCCTCACTCTAGACCCGTGGAGGTGGAAGTGGAGTTGCCGGTGTCAGCCTTCCCCAGCTCGGTCAAAACCCTAGCTCCGGCTCCTCCTGAACCTGACCGAAACGGCCATGGGAGCTGCGTTCCTAGGAACCAGAGCTCCGACGGATCTGCTAACGGTAAGGAATTGGCGGATAAGAGGAAGATGGAAGCGACTGAACTCCAGTCGAGGTCGGCCCTTCCCTTCCTTATCGGTGCGAAGAAGATGGTAATCCATTTGTTCGCTTTCCTGTCTTCTGCAGCTGGGAAAATTTGACCGTGCTTATCTAGCTTGAAAAGTGAATGAGAAAAATAGATGCTTAACTCAACTGAACTCACGTGCAATCGATTGTTTCTGGGTGATTCCAATGTATAGGTGTAAGGATCGGTTTCCATTGTTTTGCGCAACCATTGTGCAAGCTTGTTTGAATTATCCGGTTAGCTCAATTTCGTTTCTCTACGTGCATTTTGAGATGAATGATAAGAGAGTGTGTGTATGTTTACCAATTTAAGATATAAAGATGGGATCATTTAGACTTTCTCCTTTGTGGGTGTAGTAGTTTTAGTTTTGTCTTTACCCAATACATGTGAATTAAATTGGTATTGGCCATAATGACGAAGCCTGCAAATATTATCATATTATACTATGGGAATACATATGGTAATGCTTGTAAAAATCCAAGATAATAGATGGAAAACCAACACTTCATTTTTTCAATAACAAAATCATATTCTTTTTCTATAGTTTGTCCATTTTCCAAATGATTTTTGAACTTGGGAGCACCTATTAATTGCCTTATATACTTAGTGGGACTGGTGCTGTTCAGCACATCAAGTTTTACGTAATCTGGGCATTGATTGATGCAAGAATTTACTTAGACATGTATTTCAATTCATTTCAGGAAAAATGTCTCATTTGCCATCGTTTCATCAACTACAGTGAGGAGCTTTGCTGCACTGTCCAGGGTTGCCATGGGACCTATCACCTTGTATGTGCAAGGCAAAGTTCTGCTACAGCTACTCCAAAGAATTTCAAGTGTCCTCAACATGTAAATTCTCATTCTCAGCTTTAGATTTGATGTAGCGTCAGTTTGCAAACTCTATTATAACTCTTTCTAGTTTAGAGCCTACTTTAATGGTTGACATTATTTTTCATGACTTTTTACAGCTGCTTTTCTTGTAGTCAATCATGCCCGGTACTCAAAATGCACTTTGATGAGTGTGAGATAACTGCTTTGCTTATTCTTGTGAGCAGGCTTGCTTTGTTTGTAAGCAGAGGCCAAATTGGCAATGTGTGCGATGTACAATTGCCTCTCATGATAAGTGTGCTGCGTGGCCAGATAAGGTGGTGCATCTGAAGAATCATCTGAGGCAGGCCGTTTGTTGGAGGCATCCTCCTGATTGGCGATTGATTGAGGAGGTCAATTTCTTATCTGCTTCATCAGTTGGTTTAGGTTCATCATGGAGTCTTCAATCTAGTACAATCTTGTGACTTTGCTGGAGCAGTTCTTATATGAGATGCTTTGGGAGCTTCATTGCATACTGGTTGCTTCAGGGCTTATGACTTTTCGGTTCACTACCCAGTGAACAGTTCTTTGCTATTCAACTTCAGCTGTTATTCTTCAAAATGGGATTGGTCCCTTGACAGATACTGTGTTTTACGTCATGATACTTGTTAGGATGATATTCATTATACTCTGCAAACTGCTGTTGACATTCATGATAAGATATTGCCTTTGGATTGCATTTTCTTTCAGAAGAATATCAGATTACTTTTGAGGTTCTGTTTATTCTATTATTTATTGATTAGTTTGGCTGACAGGATTCATATGTTTGTTTGATGAACAGCGTGCTGTTTCAGCAACAGATGTAGAGGTTAGACCAACAACTGTTTCTTGAACACGAGCTTTTAAGTAACACATTGCAAATGCAACGGTCATGTTCTGATGTGTAAAGCAAAGATGTAGACGTGGCTTAACTTTGAAGTTAGAATAATAATTTGATTTTCTTTTAATACTGAAGTCACAGCTATTTTACAGATTTGATAATTCAGGCCTGGTTTCTCTCGATAGAAAGCTAGCCGCATGTTCAAACACGTGTTGTGCACATGAATTACAACTTAAAGTCTCTCTCATCTGGCAAAAGAATTTTCACATTGTAAAGGTCTTTTAGACCTTTTTTGTGTTGCTTATTTAGCCATACAAACAGCTGAATGACTTCATGTTGCCTATCATTTTGTAGGACATATTCTGCCGCTTGCCGCTTCCTTATGATGAGGAAGAGTTTAAGCTTGACATAACATTGAAAGATATGATAGAGTATAAATTGGAGCCACCTCCATATATGCACATCAGGCGGAGTATCCTATGGGTTTACTCAAGCTATTTTTTCTTTTTAAATTATCCTCAAGGGTTGCAATAATGAATGATTTATTATATTCAATGACATGCAGCACTAAAAAAGTAAAATTTTAATCTATTTTTCCCTGCATTGATGAGTTATAGATTCTTGGTCTTAACTTTAAATAGATATTTACCTAGTAAAGAAGAAAAGAGAACACGGAAATGATGGAATTGGTTGCACAAGCTGCAGTCCCTCATGCAATGATCACTGCGTTTGCAGGTGACTATTAAAAGAGTATATCCACTCGAGGCCATAACCAACAGATTTTAACTTATTTATAAAGAAAAAATATACTGACCCTCTTTTTACAGCAATTTATTGTGTGGCATAGTGGTATTGGTATCCATTTCTCATTTTGATCCATCAAGAAAGCCTCATTCTCAATAATTTCCTTTGACATAATGAAAGGTGATGATACATTTTGATTTATTTTCTCTTTGGAGCAATGGAGGTATAGATATAACTAAAAAACACCATGAAGGTGCTAATCCATTTTAATAGAATTGCCAAAATGTCAAGAGAAGGCAATGTATCGAGAGCATGACAGAGAGTCTTTCTAGGAAAACAAACTGTCCCATTGATGTTACTGTTTCCTTCCNATTGCCAAAATGTCAAGAGAAGGCAATGTATCGTGATCATGACAGAGAGTCTTTCTAGGGAAACAAACTGTTCCATTGATGTTACTGTTTCCTTCTGCTATTCAAGCCAATGACAAAATGAAATTTTTGATAGAGTTCAATGTATAAGCTGCTCAAAGGCTTGTCATTGCCCAGAAACTTGCTCAAATAGACCATTTCGCAAAGAGAAGAAGATAAAAGTAGTAAAGGTAAGATGTTAACATCTATTCTCTCTTGCAGCCTATATTTAGCACGGCATTAGAGGAAATAGTATCACTTTCATGGAGTTACAGATCCAACATTTTATTTCTAACAAGAATATTGTGTTCCTTTCAGACTGAGCTATGTGGTTGGGGAGTAGAAGCTGCAGAACCTATAAATAAAGGAGAATTCATAGTGGAGTACATTGGAGAAGGTAGCTGCTTGTCTGCAGATATATATGACCTTTTGGATTTGATCTTTTTGACTGTTTCATGTCATAAGTTACTTTTACAAGCTATATTCTATCAGATAAGGTTACTGTCAAGTTACTCATCGATGTATTTTCAAACTAAAGAAGGTTAAAACCCCTTTTTTTTGGTGCTTTTCTTTCTGGTTCCATGTGTATTTTGTGCCAAGAAAATACTATGTACGTTTTGAATATCATGCTGGTGATACTTGCTAGTGAATCAATGGCCAACATGCTTGTTTTGAAAATGGGATCTTCATTTAGTGGGAGTTCCACTGAACCACCAGCCCAAGAGTACAGTATAAAAATGCAGATTCTGAAGGAATGGGCACAGTCTTAATCATCCAATTTTGGGAGTAGTTTTATTTTTCGTGTTTGTATTATTTACTTGTTACTTGTTATGCCTCAACTTCATCTCTATGTTGCAGTCATTGATGATGCGTTATGTGAGCAAAGGTTATGGGACATGAAACATAGAGGTGAGAAGAATTTCTATATGTGCGAGATAAGAAAGGATTTTACCATTGATGCAACCTTCAAAGGAAATTCTTCTCGTTTCCTAAACCACGGCTGCGACCCCAACTGTTTCTTGGAGAAATGGTTAGTTTCCCCATCCTCTGCTAATGAAATTATCAAGTCTTACCCTTCAGTTATTTGAATGATTGTAAAAATTTACTGAAATAAAAGGAGTTAAACGTTTTATTGCTATTTATATTTCACTTGATAAGTTTTAACTTATGAGGATAATTGCATATGCTTTCTATGTGTGCATATATATCATTGAATAAGTTCCTACTTCTCAGATAAATTTGTCTTATATATACTTGTGCCTCACTTTGGCTGCGTATAAATCCTTATGATGGTAACTGGGTTTAACGAATTCCTGGCATCACTAAATTGAGAGGTTCTTTTCTTACCATGGAAAGTACTCAACGTGTATCATTGTTGTGACATGGTTGGTTTCCTTTATCTCTGTTTCGCTTTGTACCACTACCGGCTTTCAGATTCCTTTTGTCTGGTTATACGATTCTTTTTCCTCTAGGATTAGAGCTTGTGCTGGCCTGAAATTTCATATATTAAAATCACAAGAGGAATTTCCATAGTTTACTTCGGCAGAAGGTCCAGAAATGCCTAGTGAATGGGCCTCTGATGATTTATTTCTTTTCTGATTTTCTTCAGGCAAGTTGAGGGTGAGACTCGTGTGGGAGTTTTTGCTGCCCGTTCAATAAAAGTCGGGGAGCCATTGACATACGATTACAGGTGAGCTCATCAATTGGCTCTGCTCCGTCGGATTCTGCACGTGCACAGTTTTTATTTGTCAAAATATGCAAGAATATGTTCCATTGTCCGGTGTCTGCACTATAGCTTTCAGATTTATGTTTGTCCAGATTGCTGGTGTTTGGAACGCTAGTAGCAGGTTCTTGATATGAATACGTGGTAAAATGGATGGGGAGAGTAACTATTAGCTTCTTGTTTTGATATTGCAGATTTGTGCAATTCGGACCCGAGGTGAGGTGCCATTGTGGCGCAACCAACTGCCAGGGGTATCTCGGGACCAAAAGAAAGATCGCCAAACTGGAGATCTGCTGGGGCTCGAAGCGTAAGAGAACTTCCGCTGCTTGCGTCGCTGTCCTAACCGAATGATTTGAAACCCGGTCAACTGAATCATTCCATTCGTGTTGTACATTGCTCTTGTGTCGCCGGAGAAGTCTGAGCAAAGCAAATAATAGCCTGCTGAAAACAAGAGAGGTCTAGAAAACAGAGATGATGAAAGGAAAAGAA
The DNA here is from genome assembly GCA_900006705.1 of Sonneratia caseolaris. Taxonomy (NCBI): domain Eukaryota; kingdom Viridiplantae; phylum Streptophyta; class Magnoliopsida; order Myrtales; family Lythraceae; genus Sonneratia; species Sonneratia caseolaris. The sequence continues at coordinate 60,029 of CXYZ01003351.1, read as the reverse complement.
AGACTGGTGGTAAGTTCAATATCCATTTCTCTCCCTTGTAACAGAGTCCTTTGTTGTGCATTCTTTTGTACCGATATGTCATCTGATCCCCCATTCTTAAGGTACAGTCACTTATTCAGAGCTTGGTCGAATTGAGGAAGTTCGGGCCGGGCCAGCCCGGACTTATAGGGCAGTACTTATTAACAACTGTAACGCTCCGCGTGAAGGTTGAGAAACACTTGCTGACACTGATTGAGATTTGCCCTTCATTCTTTTGTTTGCTGGTGTTAGTGAAAACCATCAGTATCACACACTGCGTATTCAATTGAATGGAGAACGGGGGTAACCCATATGTCATTGAATCTCTCTGGACGTAAAAATTGCATGTGGGTGTCAGTATGGAGGAATGAGGTCGAAGTGTTAGATTGGTATATTTTATTGATTTAAACTTTTGAAATAGGTATTGATTCATAACTCTTATAAGGTTGAAAAATATTATAAATGGTATTAGAGTGACTTAATATCATGTCCTAAAAATACCTAATTAATGATTAGTTGTTGAGATCTAATAATCATTCTCACTCGAGGACTAAATTATTCATTTTGGAGAAAAAAAAAAAGAGAGAGACCATTACAGACAAAATGAGTGAATCGGGGATGTGCTATTCTTTTTGATATGTGCAGTAGGTTATGGGCTCGGATTTGGTCTATAACGTTTGGGCGCTCAATCAAGCCTGACATGCTGTAATCAATAACAACACATACGCGCGTCAATCAGCCGATCGAACCTCCCGCCGAACGTTTCACTGAGGAAGATAATGGATCGTCTGCAGTTGGATGGGATGGCCATTACATCACTCCACTTTTCTCTATAGAGTTATGAATGAGGCCTCCGTCGTGTCACACGGCAAGGGGCGGGGTGGGGTGGGGGGGAAATGAAACGCGAGTAATCTAATCTAGGGTTTCACTCTTTCGTGTAGGGGCCTCTCGATCCTTGCTTGAGTCGATGTTAGTGTCAACCTCTCGCGATCAAGACAGCATAAAAAAATGTCAACTCCGTTGGACAGTTTATTGCCTTTGTTTTTTTTTTTTTGCACCATTTATTACTCGAAAGTCCCGGATGCCTTTTCAATTTACAAAAAGTTTTGTCTGAGTAAATGCAATTTTGATTCGAAGATTATCAATCAGCAATCGGTCACTGGTGGACAGACTTGCGCTGGATCGTGATCCTCCACTCAAGTCCACCAATGATCCACCGCCGTGCATTGCCTGGAAGGGAACAGGCCCTGGTACGGCGGGAACCCTCAGGTTCCAAAGGCTTCCGAGCACTTTTAAAACACTCGACCCTGGCTCGTGAAATGCATCCAGACAGACAGTACGGATTGAACCAGGGCCCCCCCCGACTCTCGCGCTCTGTCGAGATAGCTCCTCCTCACCTTAAGCAAAACTTTAGATCCGGGTTTCCTGAATGGTCAGTGGGTCGAATTGAGTGGAACCCAGATCAGTCAAAACTCCTAGGGGTTTCCGAATGCGAGGCGAAGCGCACGGAGTTGAAAAGCTGAGAGGTGGACGGAAGTGTGGCGTGGGAGGAAAAAAAGTTGAGGGTGGGCAAGGAATCAGAACGAGGAAAGGGATAGATGGGAGATTGCCCTCTTCAATTGCAACCCTGTTCCAAGCAAGTTCTGTTCATTTAAGAAACGGCGGACTCAAGCAGGTGGCCCTCGAATGGCGCCTCCACGTCCCATTCGTCATTTCACGTGGTGCAACCGACTGATCTTCAATATCAGTCCATCTTTCGTGCGACGGATCGCCGGTGAAACCGGAACAGGAGGCCACCCCTTGAGCCGGTGTCCTCCATCAACGTAGACGTGTTGGATGCAAAGCCACGGGTGCTTCTCGCTCTCCCCACGGTATAATTCTCTTATCCATCCAGCNTCCTCCATCAACGTAGACGTGTTGGATGCAAAGTCACGGGTGCTTCTCGCTCTCTCCACGGTATAATTCTCTTATCCATCCAGTCGTAATGCAGTACTTCTGGATGGAATTGTGACTGGATGAACATGAATCACGATCTTACTTGAGCGCCGCAGCTGTGCTGGAACACGACACTGGGTTGTACCTTTCACTTGGTGCCCGAAAGGTTGCAGACGTAGATTGATAGAAAGATTGGGTGGGTGGACCCATGATCCATGCCCCTTACTTCTTGCTTCCCCGATTTCACATTGGCCTCACTATGTTGAGACAGAGTCTCTCTCTCTCTCTACACCTCCCTGTCCCCTTCCAATCTCTCCTTCATTCATTCATTCACTCACATATATACATACACTGACAGAGACCCTGAGCAGGAAAAGACCAAAATCCTCGGTGGTCTCGCCTTCCTCGTCCCTTCGACGTATCCCTTTGCAATCCCTTCCAGTTCACTCTTCCTTCCTCCCTCACCTTTTAACGTACACACTTTCTTGACAAGACCCCTATAGACAAGGACAAATGGGGGGAAAAGGCAGAAGAAAAATACCAAAAGGAGAATCCCATCAAGAAGCAAGAAGCCAAGAGCTCTAGCTCCTGGTGCAGCTGTGACATGTTAGGGTTCTTGATCGGCTTCACTCGGGATCTCCTAGCGGGCTCATTGAGCTTCCGCGGCCCACGTTATAGCTCTTCCACAATGCTCTGCACTGCTCGAGCGAAGGTCGAATATTGGGGGCAGAATTACAGGAAGTCTCTGCTTCCGCTTCTACTGAAGCAGCTTCCTGTTCTTAAGCCTTTTGACTGACGGCGGTTCACCACTGATTGCTGTGATGATGTTGCAGCAGGCGATATTGGCGGCGACGGCTCAATCTGTACCTGATATAAGTATCTGTCTGTCAATTTTATGTCTGTTTCTCCTCTTCTTTCTTTCCCTGTTGATAATTCTGATGCCATTGTTGTGGAAATCGAAGCACACAAGAAGTTATCTTTACATCTCATCCCCCACCATTTCCTTTGTTATCATCAGCTTAAGATTGCGAAGGAAGCGCGCGTGCGCACACACACACACGCACGCACCCTCAAAAACCTCAACCCATGTTCAGGAAAAGAATTACAATTGTTCTATAGAAACAAGGAAGGTACTCTGTTCCGACAATTGTTCTTGCTCCCTTTGAAATCACCGGGAGGCACTCTTCTCATTCTCAGCCTTGGAGGATGTCTTGCTTGTTCGTCCAGAAAGTCTGTGATCTCTGATTGCCCAACTATAGTATCTACCTTTGTTGCTCCTTGACCTGTCCTCGTTGTATTGCATACCATCGGGTGCTATAATTTTTTTTAAAAAAGTATAAATATATAATAAAAAAAATCTCATCAGCATCAGTCATGCTGAGTTCCCTTCCATGACACACAATATGACAAGTACGCGAGTCATCTGCATTTACAGGCATCGAGTCGCCTCGAGAGATTCTCGGGTTAGCTTTGCCCTCTGAATTTCCGAACTAGTCTGCCACATCTCGATCGGCTTCCCTACATCGTTTCCTCCTTAAATGAAGAGAACGATTGGGATCATCCATCGTTGCAGTGATGTATAAAGGGCTGGCGATGTGAAAGTTCCTTAGAATCAAACGGAATCTCTCATGTCTCATTGTATTTGTGTCGCTAGCAGGACAACTCACTGGCGCCTAGGGTCTCGCATGAGCTAGAGTTCACATCACAGAACCCGAACTGAATATGAATCCCGAGATTAATCTGTTAAAATGAATTTGCATGATCACAATTCCTCCTCGAGCTGGATCAGGCAGCTACCTGCACTTGCGGTAATTGCTTCGCATCTGAGCTTTGGGGCTTAACCAGGCTCCTCTTCTTTCCTCTCTATCACTTAACAATCAGCAGAGACGACCGTCCTGTTACTTTGCGCTCATCATCAGTCTCAGCAAGGGCTCCCTCTGCGGTTGTTGCTCTTCTAATGCCTATGAAGCTCGGCCCTTTCTATGTTCCATAGTCAACAAACCTATGGACGAATCTCCTGAACTACAAAACGCCCCGACAACACGGTGGCAGACTCGGTAATTGTCCGAACTCCAAAGCACTAAGCTTAATCCTCTGGTTAAGTCTTGTAGTCTTGCAAATGGGAATATATATATATATATATATATATGACCAAGACTTGGAGAGTTTTACTCTTCAATGGACCGAACCCGCTTGAGCAAGGGCTATATACATAAATGAGATGGTAGGTAGATTGTCAAGATCGATGAATTAACTAACACATATACATCATTAACTCTGCGCGAGCTATCCTCTTTTACTAGTATTAGAAGGTTTGCAGAGGCCATCCGTACATGTGCACATCAATACCCTTTACTAGAGCATAGTTTCCTTTTCTTATCTGCAAAACTTTAGCTGCAACACACTCAATATATAGAATACCAATCTGAGGAAACCAAATGACATAACATCGGATATTCATGACCCAGAAAACCCAGAGTAAATGCATGTCTTCATGTGATGTTGTGATCTCGAGTGCCATAATATTAGAAGTTAGAAGAAATAAGTAACCAAGAAAACTTAATTATGAAACTAATGCGACAATGGCTAAGGCTGTTGACATTCTTCCTCCTGGTTTTAACAATATCATTACATAATTATCAGTTTGTTAATGATCAACCTTCAGAATAAAAAACATCACAACAGAAAACTGCAAAAGTGGTACACATAATAATCTGCTGCAGCAGCATGAATAAATAAAACTAACTGAATAAATCAAAGACCAAAGATCACATGATACAAATGCAAGCACGGACCACTTACAGTCATTGCTTCACATTCTCCAAGTACCATTGGTAGGTATCGCAAAGCCCATCCTTGAGGGAGATCTTCGTAGCCCAGCCCAAAGCTGCAAGCTTTGAGCTGTCCATAAGCTTCCTTGGAGTCCCATCGGGCTTCGACGAGTCCCAGACGAGCTTGCCCTTGAAGCCTACCACCTCCTTCACCAGCTCAGCCAACTCCTTGATAGTCACCTCCTTCCCGCTACCCACATTAACGTGGCTCAGCCCGCTATACTTCTCCATCAGGAAGATCACTGCATCAGCTAGATCATCCACATGCAAAAACTCTCGCAGTGGGCTCCCAGTGCCCCATACTACAACCTCCTTCGCACCCTTTACCTTCGCTTCGTGAAACCTTCTCATCAGGGCAGGAAGGACATGGGAATTCTCGGGATGGAAATTGTCGTTAGGGCCATATAAGTTCGTGGGCATTCCTGAGATTGCATCCCAACCATACTGTAACCGGTATGCTTGGCACATTTTGATCCCCGCAATTTTTGCAACAGCATACCTATCAATCAACAGAAATGGCTTGGATGGGACCGAAAATGAAGTACCTTTGTTTGATAACACAACAGAAGGTACAAAATAGTAGAACATGTTAAGCATAGAGGCAAGAAGAAACAGAGTAGAAAGATCCAAGTCGAGCTAAACATGACCAATGAGACAACAAGCGCAGCTAAAACAGCCCATGACTTAATCATAAAAACAGCTTAAGAGCACGACTGCGACATCCTAACAGGAGAGGGAACATGAACTAGATATTGCAGGAACTACCCAGAGCCATTCTGTCATAGACTAATCAGATCATCAGCATTGTCATCAAAAGAAATCATACTATTTTTGCGATACGAATCAAATGAAAAATGCTTCACGACATAAATTTCAAAGCGGAGATAAAGGATTACTCAGAAGCAGGAAAAAAAAATGAGTTNGATAAAGGATTACTCAGAAGCAGGAAAAAAAAAAGGAGTTTTTTTTATGCAATACCACTCATTTGTGGGCTCTAGAGGCGCTGTGAGCAGTGCATCTTCGGGGATGGGTTGAGGAGCGAACTTAGGGTAAATGCAGGACGAGCCCAGAAAGAGCAGCTTCTTCGTCCCGTGCCGGTAAGCGGAGTCTATCACATTGGTCTGAATCTGGAGATTGATGGAGATGAAATCAGCGGGATACGAGTTATTGGCGTGGATGCCGCCGACCTTGGCCGCGGCTAGGATCACGAATTGAGGCTTCTCGGATGCGAAGAAGGCCTCGACGTCAGACTGGCGGGTGAGGTCGAGCTCGGCATGTGTACGGAGGACGAGGTTGGAGAAACCCAGGTGGCGTAGGTGGCGGACGATGGCTGAGCCCACCAGGCCCCGGTGGCCGGCGACGAAGACCTTGGCCGATTTGTCAGAGAGGAAGGAGTCCGCCATCTATTCTGATCCGGGAGATTCGCAGCTGAGATGCTGGAGGGAAAGCAAGCAGGGGGAAGGATTTGGAGCGATGCGACTGGGGGAAGAATGCAAATTGCAAACTATAGCGAAGGGACGGGTTTTTACCTGCACCCGGTGCAATTGTTTTGTTCATTGGGAATGCGGGACCCACCGTTATCTGTTTTAGAAGAGCAATGATCCCGGCCCATGCGGGTACATTGGTACGGAAAGCCTTGCAGTTGGGAAGTTAGGCCATTTTGGGACGAAAGCCCATAATGGGTTAGTTGGGCATCTACCGTTTGGGCTTCGAGCTTTTTTGGGCCGAAATGTCATATTTGCAAAAGGTAAATAGTTCTGGGGAAGCCTTATAATTAAGTAGGAAAAGAAGGGCTATTATGAAATCTCATGCTGGAGGTCTCACAGGCTGCTGACAGTTCCCTTCTCCCTCCGTCACTATTGCCCGGTACTTGTTTGAGTAATTCTCTGAAAGAGATGCTCTGGGTGTAGGCTCATTATAGCAATGGCTAACAGCAAGTATGAGTACGTGAAGTCATTTGAGGTCGAAGATGAAGTTATGCTGCCCAATTTGATCGTCGTTCGGCTCGATTGTCGGGATCTTGAGAGGTAACAAAGAATATGTCAAAGTTTGTGCTAGTAACGTCCTTCTGAGGGAATCAGAAGATTTTCTGCCACGGGGTTTTTCGGGGCGCCTGGGCTTGCTCGTGGTTCGTGGAGAATGGATTCATTCATTTAATAACTTGTTGGGTTTCGCGAATTTGTATCTTCTAGTTTTAGCTCGGATACAGGAAAAAATACCATGCTGCTGAAATTTCAGAAGGATATTCTAGCCATGAACGCAGGATGAGGAGTAACCCAACTCGCATGTTTGCGGTAGTTATGGTGGTGTTTTGCCTGGTAGAAAGATGAAGCTCCATGCTATACTTATGAAGCCATTAACTCTCTCTCTCTCTCTCTCTCTCTCTTGTGGGAGAGAGGAGGTTGTTTGGGCGCTAGCTATTTTTCGTGGATTAACATGAAGCTTGCTGGATCCTTTTTTCCTCTGAAAGATTCACCATTTTTATGGATGTTCCTGTGTCAGGTTCTCGGAGATTCATGAGTTTGAGAAACCCAATGACGTGAAAGCATTGAATCTAATGAACTCATGTGCCACCGCAGTTTCTGAGGAGTATCCTGATATAGTCTTCTCTTATGGCTTTGATGACGAGTACAGGTACTTCATTTGCCTGATCATTTTCTTGAAGTACTGTTTTTTTTTTGGTTGAGATTATTGGCAATGATTGTCGACCTTTCCGGGGCATTGTTTTCAGTTTTGTTTTCAAGAAGACATCCAAGTTCTACCAGAGGCGTGCCAGGTCCTTACCTCCACCTATTGTGCCACTTGTCTTATGTTTTCTTGAAAGGTCACTGCCGCTTTACTGTGGCCGGATAACTTCCTTTATGGATGAGAATTGTACACTGAACTGCATGGTTTATAACTATGCACGTTTACCCTCCAAGCACTTTCTGAACGTATCTATGTTTATTCATTGCAGCAAGATCCTATCCCTTATTGCATCCTTCTTCTCTTCCACTTACGCCACAAAATGGAAAGAATTCTTCCCCCAGAAGGAGCTAAAATGCCCTCCTTCATTTCATGCCCGAGTCATAAGCTGTGCATCATTGGAGGTTCTTCAAGTGTATCTTGCATGGAGACAGAATGCTTGTGAGTATTGGAAGGATTCTTTTTTCTAAGTAGAGAATTTCCTTTTTCAATTAAGGAGCACAAATTCTTTTGTATTATTCATTGCAGGTCATATTGACAATCTCTATAGGACCTGTTTCTGGATGCTGATAAGAAGTGGAAAGACTAAAGAGGAAGCAAAAGAAGCTCTAAAGGTTTCATCTGATGTGGATCATCCATTAATCTATCCATACTTAGGTTGTCATCTTGGCAATGCATATCTCGACGGAAAATAATTAAAAAATGGATAAGCATCCTAATCAGTCGTTCTCCTGGCTTTCTGTGAAATGCATCAATATCCTCTTCCTTAGTCACCATAAACTTTATTTTTTAGTTGACTCTTTCTTCTGAATTTTACTAGTTTCTAATCGTGTTGAGATATTGAACCTGTTCACTGTTTAGGACAGTAAAAAACAAGAGAGAAATGAGCTTCTTTTTCAGATGTTTGGGATTAACTACAAAAAACTTCCTGAGATGTTCCGCCAAGGTTCCTGTATTCTCAAGACGGAGGTAGTTCTCTTCTATAGCACATTATTCAGCTTTAATATCTTAGTGGCATTGTTTTACTCTAAACCATTCCTAGTGGTGGAATGGCACGATGGTGAAAACTTAATAATCACTTTACTTTTGCAGGTAGAAGATGTTGTTAAGTATGAGGAGAATGGGACTCCTATCAAAAGGTTACGAAGAAAGCCAAACATAGTTCACACCCAGAACATAGTGGCAAAAAGCTTTTGGAATAAGCAATCTGTTCTTGTCAAAGAATTAGGAGCTTTTGAAGAAATTGGCAAAATAAAACCAGAATATATCAGGTCCTTCTTATTTGAAAATAAGCTCCTGCCATCAACTTATATCATCATCAGGATTGATGGTTGCCATTTCCACAGGTAATAGCTCATTAATTCTTGCATTGTTTCAGCTTTTGTTATCTTCTGTTGTTTAATGTCCATGATCTTTCCTAGAATGATAGGTCAGCTCACAGTACTGCATCATTGTTCATACCAATGGCCTGAGTATGATAGTTAACGTAAATATGACCTCAGACTTGGGAATGGATCGAGTACTGAAATTTTGACTATTGAAAGGGTGAGCTGCAATAGTGTGATTATAGGAGTCAATACTGTTGGGATCATAATTCTGATCAGAAGAAATTACAAATGTGAGATGATCCTTAACTGTGTTTGGAAAGGCCAAAGAATTTTCTTTTTAATGCATTTGGTGGAAGGTAAAGACCACACAGAGATTATATAGCTATGGCTACTCCTGTTCTAATGGCTTAAGTAATTAATACGCGATATCCTGGCTTCTGATTATATCAATGTGCTGCCCACGTATGCTTCTTTTTGGAGCTGTTCCATTTGAACATGAAAAGTTCATGAGATATTTTATCTCTTCTGACAGATTCAGTGACATTCATGAGTTTGATAAGCCAAATGATTCCCGAGCACTCAACCTTATGAACACATGTGCTGTGGCAGTTCTTAAGGAGTTCCAAGATATTGTCTTTGCTTATGGTGTTAGTGACGAATATAGGTAATTCCTTTTATTTTGGAAAACTTTATTTGCACATGTCATAATTCATCATCTCGTATAATGATATAGCTCCATGTGACAATTCCAGCTTTGTTTTGAAGAAAACTTCTCTGTTGAATCAGCGACACTCTAGGTATCTTCCCTCTGTTTCTTTTTATTCTTTTACTAGTTTCTGGCTATTTGCTTAATTATTTTGTTTGACCTTCAAATTTTGGCATGATGTAATGTATAACTCAATTATATTTTCAGTCAAATAGTGTCGGCTATTGTATCATTCTTCTCCTCAATGTACACGATGAAATGGAACGAGTTCTTCCCACTGAAAACTTTAAAGTACCCACCTTCTTTTGATGGTCGGGCTGTGTGCTATCCTTCAACAGAGATTCTTCTAGACTATTTGGCGTGGCGCCAAGTTGATTGTGAGTATTTCTCATACATATATGCAACAGTCCGAAGAATTGGTTCTTGATAGTTGGAAATAATTATCACAGACTCATCAGACTGAGAAATATTCCAATAATTTGGTAGTGATTCGTAGGTCATATCAACAATCAGTACAACACATGCTTCTGGATGCTAGTTAAGTCAGGGAAGACTAAGGCTGAAGCCCAACTGTGTCTAAAGGTTGGATCTGAGTTGCAACTTCAAAATATGATTAAGAGAATTCTATTAATGAACTATTCTTCCGTCTTAGGGTTGGTTTAATTCTTTTAGTAAACTCTTTACTCTTCAGGGCACACAAACACGAGAGAAGTACAAACTGCTCTCTCAGCAGTTTAGTATTGATTACAGCTCATTACCTATCATGTTCCGACAGGGTTCCTCTTTATACCGTGTGAAGGTTAGTCCTGCTTGTGTCGTTAACAACTTTAGAGATTTCAAGTATTTGTTCTGAGAATGTTCAATTACTGGTATCGAAGTCCACATCTGCGATTCCTGAAAATGGCAATAATGGAGAGCTTCAAGACGTCACTGTAGATCACTGTAACATCATCGAGCAGAGCTTCTGGAAGGCGCACCCAAGTATTCTCGGGGAAATCCCTGATGATTATGTTTCACAAATTACTGTAAGTCATCTCTATTCTAGAGAGATTTCTATCAACGAAAGGCAGATTTTTGTTGGTCACATGGCCCTAGTTGTTTTTTGCTTTTGAAGGAACTCAGTTTAGTGGTTTTTATATGATGTTTAATTCAGCTTCATGGTGGCTGAAACTAGTAGGAGTTACCGTAACAAATATATAATATCTGTCAAGGAATTGGATGCGAAAACCAGGAGTACAGTATAAATGAGGTTAATCTAAAGACTGGATGGATGAAAATCACGGGGTTTTGACTCCATCATTCTTAATCTTATCCTGCTCTCTATTATCCATTCTGCAGGCAAGCACGGAGGCATCAATACTGGAGACACGGGCTTCAAATTTTTTCCTTGCACAATAAAGGGAAGGTTCTTCCTCCTAACTCATTTGAATTGTTTGTAGAAATTAATCCACTCGAATGTATGAAACTGCTTCAGCTAGATGCATAGAGCATTTTGTTCCTAATTTTCTTTCTTTCTTTCTTTCTTTCCTTTTTTCCTGAGAATCACTCTGTTTCTTTCCCCTTTTCACTTTGGAGGGGGGAATCTTCAGTGGGTCAATCATTCTTATCGAGTCGGTAAGGGGACAGTCATGTGGATCCGCAGGTAATTATTTATACAATGGCCTCCTAGTATCTATCATTGACAGAAGCCAGTGCATAATGATCGTGGACATATTTTTAAAGAGAGATAATGCATCTTCTACGCATAATTGGGGCGTGACCCACAAAGCCAGACCCTAAAGAAAAAGGAAAGAAAAGTTGATGGAGTGAGGAGTTTGAAGTGGAGGAGGCATGAGGACTGGATAGGAGAGAAAGGAGGGAACAAGGTGGAAGTGATGGCTTCTCTATAGATGCCTCGGAATGAGGTGGAATCGCCTGTTTGAGGGACACAGGGCGGAACAAGTTATCAATGGTCCACCGAGTCCGTAGCTTTGCATGTGCTTATGGACAGTTCTAGCATATGTCCAAGCCGATGTAACGGCCACTGTGGAAGATCTTCAGAGTACATGCATGCGTCTGCGACAGCGATTGCATATTACCATCAGCTCTCGCTCGTTCAGTGAATCCAAAATTGCACAGTCCAGAGGGTTTTTATTACTCTTTTAAATTGTTGAGCTGTTTCGGATCTGGACTAGTGTGGATGTGAGGGGGCCTCTGGATATGGGATGGTTCAGTTGGTGTGTGTACTGAGACATGTTCATGACAGACATTGCACCGTTCCGTACATCCCCCAAATGGGGTCGGCGTAGTTTGTGGCGATCGAGGCCGCAAGTCTTTCGAGAAAAAAAAAGAAGAAGGTTGTAATTGCAGTTCGAGAAACCAGTGGGTCACAGGCATAAGATTTAAAACCCGATTTTATTTTCGAAGGAAAAAGTGCCTGAAGAAGAAGAGGCAGGCGCTGCATTATTGTCGGATTAAATGTTGTACGATGAACTGGTTGTGTCGTGTGTTACGCACCGGAATGTGTTTCAGTCCAAGCCGGAGATGGAGAAAAAAAAAAGCAGAACAGACTGAGCCCGTGGAGGAGGAGAGGACGACGACGAATCATTTGCCTCGCATGGAAAAAGCTATCTCATCTGCGCACTCCAACGAAGATATCTTCTCTCTCTCTCTCTCTGCTCTGTCCTCTTTTATTTTTTGTTATTTATTTATTTAATCTAATATGCTGGGAAAAGAAGAACTTATCCGAAATGGATATTATCTCTCTGGTTTTTTTTTTGTTTTTGTTTTTTCTCTGGACATGTTCTTGTTTCCTTGAGAACAAGTTCCTTCAGATCNCCGAGTCCGTAGCTTTGCATGTGCTTATGGACAGTTCTAGCATATGTCCAAGCCGATGTAACGGCCACTGTGGAAGATCTTCAGAGTACATGCATGCGTCTGCGACAGCGATTGCATATTACCATCAGCTCTCGCTCGTTCAGTGAATCCAAAATTGCACAGTCCAGAGGGTTTTTATTACTCTTTTAAATTGTTGAGCTGTTTCGGATCTGGACTAGTGTGGATGTGAGGGGGCCTCTGGATATGGGATGGTTCAGTTGGTGTGTGTACTGAGACATGTTCATGACAGACATTGCACCGTTCCGTACATCCCCCAAATGGGGTCGGCGTAGTTTGTGGCGATCGAGGCCGCAAGTCTTTCGAGAAAAAAAAAGAAGAAGGTTGTAATTGCAGTTCGAGAAACCAGTGGGTCACAGGCATAACATTTAAAACCCGATTTTTTTTTTTATGGAAGGAAAAAGTGCCTGAAGAAGAAGAGGCAGGCGCTGCATTATTGTCGGATTAAATGTTGTACGATGAACTGGTTGTGTCGTGTGTTACGCACCGGAATGTGTTTCAGTCCAAGCCGGAGATGGAGAAAAAAAAAAAAGCAGAACAGACTGAGCCCGTGGAGGAGGAGGAGGAGAGGACGACGACGAATCATTTGCCTCGCATGGAAAAAGCTATCTCATCTGCGCACTCCAACGAAGATATCTTCTCTCTCTCTCTCTCTCTCTCTCTCTGTCTTTCCTCTGTCCTCTTTTATTTTCTGTTATTTATTTATTTAATCTAATCTGCTGGGAAAAGAAGAACTTATCCGAAATGGATATTATCTCTCTGGTTTTTTTTTTGTTTTTGTTTTTTCTCTGGACATGTTCTTGTTTCCTTGAGAACAAGTTCCTTCAGATCAATTTTGGGTGTAATGTGTGTGTGTGTGTGTATACCTATATGCGATACACCTGCAGGAGGAGGAGTAGTGGATATCCCTCCTCCACTTCGACAAGTCAAAGCCTGATCAGCCGATTGGAGATGCCCTAAATTCTTGACGAAATATCTGAAGAAGACATGACAGTGGACAGGGTAATAAAGAAAAGCACTCCACGTTCACTAGCATTCTGTATATTATTATTACCAGAGAATGACTTCTGGGATTGAGAGCTCAGTGACATGGTCGTCCATATCAGTGATTTTTAAATTTCAAGAATTTTTATTTGGGTCGCGAGCGATTGGAAGGACGGTGGGGGGGTAAAATCCAAACTTTCATATCATATCCTTTTATTTTTCAGTATTTTTTTCTCTTTTTTTGTGTGTGTTTGTGTGTGTGTGTTTTTTTTTTAATTTATTATAATGTGAAAGATTCACGAAGTTGATGATGAGTGTAACAGAGAGCGGGCCTATGTGAACAAGCAAGAGGATCAAACGAGTATGATAACAGGGCACCAGAGTCCCCAACAGCTATCCCAACCTCTGTTTCTTGATCCTCTGTAATGTATGCTTTGACTGAATGCCATGCCACTGTTGCTGTCTAGCTGGGACAGGTAAATTGCAGGAAGGAACAAGTGAGGCCTCATATTTGTTCATGTTCCTAAAAGATTTTGAATAGTATCGGTAATCCTATGCTGTTTGACAACTCCCTATTCGTCTGGCAGGATGAAAGCGGAAATAGTTATGGCCTGAGAGCACTGTCTGACGTATGATGTTGAGCTCGTATATGCTTCACACATGAATTGGACACAATTCTCACAACTCTTCCATTTAGAAACAGTGAAGTTTTAGAAAGGGGAGAGAATCAATGAGGACCCTCACTGGCTGTAGTAGTCCTCTCAATTTCTGCACGCACCACCCTTCCCTGACGCCTCTCCCCTCCTCCTCCTCCTCCTCCTCCTCCTCCCTCTTTCTCTGTGACAAAGCCCGCCCGCACACACACACACCCCCACCTGCAGCTTTTTCTTTTCTTCTCATCCTTTCCATCTTTTCCCTCCCTTTTCCCTTTTCCTTTTCTGTGTCTGGTGTGTATTTTATGCGAACATAAAAGAAAGAAAAGTAAAAGAAAAGCTGTGAGGAGCCTCCCACAGACTGACAACCAACTCGAGCTGCACCGTGGAAGAAAGAGAAACGCAGAGAGACATGAGCTTATTCACCCCTTGTGTGAATTTTCCTTGACGGTTTTCTTAGAATGCTCTGTCTTTAGCATCACTTACTGAAGAAGAAGAAGAAGAAGAACGACGCCGAAGACAGTAATAACGACATATAATGGCTATCGGTCTCAAGCTCCTCCTTTTCCTTTTCAACATCATGCCTTCTATGGTCCCTTGCATCTCCTATGAGCCTCGAAATCATGAAGGTTTCTTACCACTCTCTCTACTCCTTCATTTAGTCACATGTCATGAAGATGCATCAATTTTCTTTTCCTTCCCATGAAAGCTTCTCTTCTGTGACTGTTTTCATGCTCTCCTTGCGTTGGAAGTGTCAATTACCGCTTCCAGTTTTGTTTCGGTTTTCACATATTTTATCGTGTTCTGCTCTGCAGTTTCGCCTTTGAAAAAAAAAAGGCGTTTTTTCTGGCAGAACTTCTCACTCTGCTTCCTCATTTCAACTGATTCTCGTAAAATAGGAGAGTGCAAGAATTCTGGCAGTCATTTTCGTATCGCCCTTGAAATGAACCACCGCAAAAAAAAATAAAAAATGAAGAAGCAGAAGAAAAGTTGCACCGTTCGCAAACAGTCAAATGTATAAGATACTGGATAGCTCGCCTAATGAAAGTTTTTAAGTTTTGAATAATGGTCGGGTTGAGCACTTTCACTTCAGTGGTTTTGGTCCATTTCCCGCCCGGCATTTTTCGTGCAGTTGAAGTTCTGATTGGCATAAGAAGAGAGTTAAATGATCCACATGGAGTTTTGAACAATTGGGATGAGGACTCTGTAGACCCTTGCAGTTGGGCTATGATCACTTGCTCAAATGACAACCTTGTCATTGGCTTGTAAGTTTGATAATTCTCGTTCATTCCCTAATCCCTGTTGCAGTTTGATGTCTTCATTATGGGCTTTTCTTTTTTCAATTTTTGTTTTTGGATGAAAGATACTATCGATCTCCTTATTCTTGTAAATTGATATTCGAGGTGCAAAAAATTTCTACTTTCAACTGTTAATGGTTTTTCTTTCATCTGTCTACCTATGTACTAACTTCTTTGTCTGGTTGTGTGTTTAGGGGAGCTCCAAGTCAGTCTCTATCAGGAACTCTGTCTGCTGCTATCAGAAACCTTACCAACCTTAGACAAGTGTAAGCAAATCTTGAATTTCAGCTCTCTATTTATGGGAATCCGAGATTGGTTTCTACTTTGTTTTTGCATATTTTAATTGACAAGAAGGGCAAAATGAATCGACCCGAGACAGCGAAATTTCTTTTGCTCCAGAAACTTAGAATTCCGGCAGCGCTGACCTTCGTCAGAAACCAAACAGAGCATGTAGGCCTTTAATTTCCTCAAAGGAAAATGTAGTTGTTAACAGTCCATCTTCCAGCTTTTCATTTTTTTTCATTTTTTGTATTTCACAATTCTTTTTCTTTTAGAACACTTGGTTGTGTTCATTCAACATACATTTTCCAGTGTAGACGATGCATATTTCCAAAATTTATGTAATTTCAATAAATAGGAAACTAATATTCTAAAGAAACTGGGTATTTTCAGCTGCTTTTAAGATATATTCCTTCTTCTTTATTTTTCGTTTTTTGCTTTTGAGCTTACAGGCTACTGCAGAACAATAATTTCTCAGGAAGCATACCTCCCGAGCTTGGTTCTCTACCAAAGCTGCAGACTCTGGATCTATCCAACAACCATTTCTCCGGTTCGATTCCCGAATCTTTGGGCCAGTTGAGCACTCTCCAATACTTGTAAGTATCTTCTTCAAATTAAAGATTAGAGCCCTTTAAACTACTTGTGTTTGTGTTGTGACCCTTATTACTTGTGAACAGCTTGTTAGTTGTTATTGTACTGAGATAATCTAACACTGTTGCTTCTTTGTCATGTAATGATGCTGTAGGAGACTAAACAACAACAGCTTGTCTGGAGATTTTCCCGTGTCCTTGGCCAGAATTTCTCAGCTTGCTTTCTTGTGAGTATGGCTTTCTTAATGTCTCTGTATTCTCACAGCTTAGTGATTGCCTTCAAAAAAGTGACCGCCTGCAATATTTTCTGGGGCTTGCCCTTGATCTTAATTGTAATGGCGCTCTTGTCTTGTTAGGGACTTGTCTTATAACAATCTGAGTGGGCCAGTACCTAGGTTCCCAGCTAGAACATTCAAGTAATCTCTCTCTCAACCATATTTATCTTTACTGTTCAGCATATCAAGTCGGGCTTTTTTCGTGATTTCTCTAAAATAGTTTTTTGACAGTTAAAACACAGAATCTCGTAACAACATACTGCATCTGGCAATCTAATGTTTGATCTGTAGTATAATGATAGGCCTAACATGTCCATAAACACTTATTTCAAAAATGTAACTGGCAGGAGATTATATGCAGTATTCTGACACGGTTGGCCTTTTTACACTGTCCTTGTATGTCTTAGCATCATTGGGAATTCTCTAATCTGTGGGAAAGAGTCAAACAAAGGCTGCTCTGGTTCAACAATCCCTGTATCTCTTTCCTTCCCCTTGAATTCGTCTCATGGTATGTCACTGCATCAAATCTCTTATCTCAACCATGATCCCTCTTTTAACCTGATTTACCTCTCATTTTTCCATATTCTGCAGAGAAACTGAATTCCAAGAAGTTGGCGATTGCTCTCAGCGTCAGCCTCAGCTTTGCAACTCTTGTGTTGTTAACGGTCGGTTTCCTTGTGCGCAGAAAGAAGAAGAGTACCCACACCATTCTTAACATCAGTGGTTAGTATATTACTTTGGACCACCAAAAATTGCACCTGAAAACATTCTATTTTCGGGTGAAACAACTATCTCCTTGCTAATCAGCTTTTGAATTGTGTGGAATCTATAGAATTATTTCCCCATTATGGATAGTAATGAATTACCTGGGCTTGATGCTTTCCCTTTCCCCGTTGCCAAAACTTATTTTGGAGTATGATGAAAAAGCTTCAGACTAGACTCGTTTGGGTGCAAAATCAAGTCCCTGTGTGTTGGGTACCCAAAAAAAAAAGGACTTTCTCTTCTGGTCTAATACGTGCCATCCACTCTTGTTGATGGCATGTGGATAACCGTGGAATCAGGACTAGGGGAAAATTCATTACACAGGAAAAAGAATTGGGGGAGATCATGCAGCTTTCCAAGCGTTCGAATAGTAAAGTGACATTTCTAGTTCGATGTGCTCTCGTGTTTGTGCAGAGAAGCAAGAGGAAGGCCAAATCAGCCTGGGTAACCTCAAAGCATTCGCTTTCAAGGAGCTCCAATCAGCCACCAACAATTTCAGTGCCAAGAACATTCTGGGCACTGGAGGTTTTGGACATGTGTACAAGGGAAAGCTTGGGGATGGAACGATAGTGGCAGTGAAACGGCTTAAGGACGTTGTAGGCACGGCTGGTGAGTCCCAGTTCCGGACAGAACTGGAAATGATCAGCTTGGCAGTTCATCGGAATTTGCTCCGATTAATTGGTTATTGTACTACTTCAACCGAGAGGCTTCTCGTTTATCCTTACATGTCTAATGGGAGTGTTGCTTGTCGGCTGAAAGGTTAGTTTTTATGATCTTTCTGGTAATCAAAATAATATCTTTCTTCTACCAGCCCATTTTCTATAGGAATTTCTTCAAGAGCTCTGGCAACAAACTTCAATTTTCTTGTTTCACTGACTAGGATTGTATCCACGTTCAGCTAAGATATTCTTCTGCAGGAAAACCTACCCTAGATTGGAACACGAGAAAGAGGATAGCCATTGGAACTGCTCGGGGTCTTTTGTATCTACACGAGCAATGTGACCCGAAGATAATACACAGGGATGTGAAGGCCGCTAATGTGCTCTTAGATGACTATTGTGAGGCTGTAGTTGGCGACTTTGGCCTCGCAAAGCTTTTGGACCATTCAGCCTCACACATCACAACTGCAGTCCGTGGCACTGTCGGGCACATTGCACCTGAATACCTCTCGACAGGGCAGTCATCCGAAAAGACTGATGTGTTTAGTTTTGGAATCCTGTTATTGGAGCTTATAACTGGGATGCGAGCACTCGAGTTCGGGAAATCAGCTAATCAGAAAGGAGCAATGCTCGAGTGGGTAGGTTAATCCTTCCTTGAAAGATCATAGACCAGTTGACGCCAATCTCAAGATTTGTATGTGCATTTTTACACGATAGTGTTACGGGACTGTGATTCACTGATATGGATGGACTCTGCAATTCAACAGGTGAAGCAAATACAGCAAGATAAGAAGCTCGAAGTTTTGGTGGACCGAGAGCTCAGGAGCAACTATGACTGCATCGAGGTTGGGGAGATCCTGCAGGTGGCACTTCTATGCACTCAATACTTGCCCGCCCACAGGCCGAAAATGTCAGAGGTGGTGCGGATGCTTGAGGGTGATGGGCTAGCAGAGAAATGGATGGCGGCTCACAAGCACATCGGCCCTGCACTGAACTTCTCCCTCATAAACTGTGCCAACAGGAGCTTACTGAAACGTCACCATGATAATGGCCATCATGATGGGTCAAGCATGGTGGTAGGCGATGGTGATGATGATGACTGCGGCCGTTCCTTGGATTCCTATGCTATGGAACTTTCTGGTCCTAGATAGTGGAGTGGGTGGGCCAAGAAAAAGAAATGTAGGATAAAAGAAAGGAACAGAGGCTAGCGAGTGCAAGGAAAAGGAGGGACAAAAGGGAAACTTTAGGCTAATTCTTTGTTGCTTTCAGGAAACTAGATAGTAGTACATGGGCTTGGTTGAGGATTACCCTTTGATCGTTTAGGATTGGGCTTGTTTAACTCAACGTGTACATAAGACTCTGCGTGCTTTGGGTTGAGGTATGGCAATGAAAATGAAGGAAATGGAGCATCATGAGATGCTGTGTTCCCAGGCATGAGACAAAGAGTGTGCCTTCCGCAGTTTGTTGTTTTCCTTCTTGAACGTACGGTTGGTTTGTCTTGACCGCAGACGTGTTAGTACGGTCTGTACAGTCGTCTTTTACTGTTTCTTCACTGAAGGGACATCTTTATGCTGCTGGAAGCTCTCGTGATGAATATATGTAATGAGCTTGAAACAGACATTCGTTCCCTTGGTAACTATCTGGAAGTTGTGCCGGATTATCTTGTAACTATGTGACCTGATTTTCTGTCAAGCCTGTTAGATGTCCAAGGCTCCGTGAAATATTTTACATGCGAGATCCCAAAAACGCTAACTGAACAGCCAGTTTAAGGTCTTCCCACATAGAGGCTGAAGCAGGAAAAGTAGCACTGAGCGAGTCGCTGTTAGGAATTTAATTCTTTTTGTTGACCTCCGACAGTGATGTTGTGATCTGATTGAAGGAGAGCATTCGACAGTCTCATGACATGGAGTAGCCTTACGCAGGTACGTCAATTGCCACCGATGTATTGCTATAGGTTCCACGTTGATTGCCACGGAATCCACTTGGCTCCATCCATAGTTGTGACTGATCATGTCTGCATGAAACCGATAGGAATCTCCCCATTAGCGGGCTTGTCCATGATGCTTCTTGTACCCCATTATCATGTGTTGGTTTATCCTGTGTTTTCTTCTTGATTGGAGCAACGGTCTCTGGATTCATTGCAGGATCGCAGAAATGAAGAGCAAAGAGTACTTGCAGGAGCATCATGCTGCAATAGTAGCAGCAGGGATGCACATTCCAGAAGAGACCACCAGAGATAACGCTATCCGTGGAGGCGAAGTAGAATAATCAGAAGAGATATTGTCAGGTGATCGGGTAGAAGTAACTGCGTCAAATGCTGCATTAACATCCGATGACCATTTTATAGACAACTCGGAACAAGCTCGTGATTCCATGGAAGTTTTCGGTATCGACCTTCAGAACTTGTTCGAGAGATCATGCGGGCAGTTGGCTGTAAAATGCAATTCGTCATCCTTCCCTAGCCATGGAGAGAGCCACACATTGCTCAGTTCTCACCAAATTCTAGCTGCTAAAAAAGCCAGTCGAGACCGACCTGTGAAAATAACCTTAAACCGGTTCCATCGAGACCGAATCTGTCACAGCAGAATGGTTCGTCGGTTAAATCGGAGGGTTATCCCGAACAAAACCCGACTAGGATTTTAGCATATTTTTCTCATTGGATCCTGCAAATTGCTCTTTCATTAGAAGGTTCCTGGACCCCAATTATTATAATGCACACTGTGAGGCAGCCTTTGATGTTACTCCAAGCCTAATAAAGCAAGAAGGTGTTGACCCCTGCGAGCACTAGAGGCCATCCTGTCTTGTGCCCAAAATCATCGCTTCAACGTCCTGCCTTTAAGGCCAAAATTTCAGATGATTATCCCCACGTGGCATGACGCCATTGGCTGAGGCCCCCCACGGGACTGTCGGTGGAGAAGATTCCCAGACCCATGAGACTAATGGAGATGTCGGTTTCAGTGTGAGCTCTAATGGGGGTCAGAGACAACCGTGTCAAACAATTCAGCGGTGCTTTTTCCATGTCCACGACCAACCCGAATATCCGACAAAGCAGCGGCTGCTACGTTCTTGACCCTTGTGACAGTATCCGATAATTCTCTCGCTATGGTCTCTTCACATTTCTCACTTACTATTATTGATGAACGACTGAACCAGAGTATCGAATATTGTGTGTGTGACAGTATGAATCGGCAAAAGAACATTTATGGAAATTTGAGACATTTTCATTATAGACGACAGAACACAAAAGCATGCCATAAACTTGGACCCACCAACCTCTTCGGATTCCCCTCCCCGAGTCTACAAAATTAGATGCGACCTTGACTCTTCCCTAAGTTTAGTGAATGGGACCGATAATAACTCCCTCTGGCTAACCTTCAGATCTCATGCGCGTCGTCGGATGGGTCCCGACCGAGTAAATATATCAGCAGGAGGAAGCGTCCACTGTCGACACGATCTCAGCTGTCTTAAGATCATGTCTCGCTTAACCTACAATTAATCCCTAAACAGGAGGGTATTAGTTACCGATTCGGGCCTAAACGCCGACACGCGGGGATCTTGACAGTAAGATCAGCAGGCACGGTTGGCAAGTGAGAGGGGAGAAGAAATGTTTCTCCCCAATAGGAAAACCCGGAAACCGTTTTCCGCATGGACTGTCGGCAGGGGAGACACGCCTATTTTCCCGTGCATCAGCGTGAGCTCACGCGGTCTTTACAGCTGGCCGTTCTGGCCGTATGTCCAGGAGAGCACCCCCGCATCTCCACCAATCAGGCCAGGCGTCCGTACACCCCTGACACTGAAGGTTGGAGAGCTGGCCTGGCCGACAAATTGTCCTACGCCCGGGCTTTCAATATGTCCCGTTAATAATGCAGGTCCTTATCGATCTTAGCTGTCTTTTTATCGTTTTCTCCTCTCTTTTTTTTTTTCTCCCTAACTTTCCGTTGCCCTTTTCCTTCCGATTCGTGCATGGAGAGAAAAGGGAAAACGGAAACGCATATATAGTAATCCTCGCAGTCCAGAGTAGCTGTCCACTCCACAATCGACGGCAGAGCTGCTTTTGCTCTACAGGGCGTTTTCTTGTTTTCCCATGTTTTTTTTTTTTTGAAGAAACAGTGAGATTTGTGATTAGCGGGACTGCCATTTTGATGAGTAATCAACATGACGCATTTCACAGCCGGGCTAAAAAACCCTGAAGGAGAAACGGAAAAGGAACAGCAGCAAATAAATCACCAGCATTGACGAAGGGGACTGCATTCTGGAGCTTATGCTTTACAAATTAGAAAACAAGTTTTCCGGGAAAAACTAAAATTACTGAGAGGCTTCTGTTTCTCGTGCTTCACCGCTACCTCCCTATCAAAAGAATCTAAATTTCTTTCCCTTTTTTTTTTTCGTTTTTCGTGGTATTCTTCTCCCCCATTTTTCTTTTCCCATTTGCAGATTTCCTCTTCCTTCCTCCTCCCACTTATGGCAGAAAAAGAAAATCCACGAAAATTACCAAAAAAAAGAAACGAAAACAAGGAAAACAAAAGAGGTTATCAATTTACAGGCTTGCCGTGATTGTACCCATAATAAGATAAGTACCACTTAACGAACTTCTTCAGCCCCGTCTGCAGGTCCGTCGTCGGCTTGTAGCCGAACTCCCGCCGGGCAAGGCTGATGTTGGCGTGGGTGAAAGGAACGTCACCGTTCCCGGGCATCTCCACTATGCTCCTCTTCGCCTTCACCTTGAGTTGCCTCTCCAGGATGCTCACCAGGGTCGGCACCGTCACGGGGGATGTATTCCCGAGGTTGAAGATCCGGTACGGCGCCGGCCCCCTCTTCTTCCCACCGGAGCCGGTGCTCTTCCCCGCTGTGTCAAGCGATCCTACGCACCCCTTCACGATGTCGTCGATGTAGGTGAAGTCCCTCGCGAGATCGACCCGGTCCTTGCCCCGGTAGACCGTGATGGGCTTTCCCTGCAGGATGTTCCGAGTGAACGAGAAGTAGGCCATGTCGGGTCTTCCCCACGGGCCGTACACGGTGAAGAAGCGGAGGCCGGTGATGGAGAGCCCGTAGATGTGGTTGTAGGTGTGGGTGATCTCCTCCCCAGCCTTCTTGGTGGCAGCATACAAGCTTGCCGGCTGGTCGGTCTGGTCCAACTCGGAGAAGGGCACCTTCTCATTGAGCCCGTAGACAGAGCTCGATGAGGCCCAGACAACCGCCGGCTGCGGGTCAGCAGACTTGCAGGCCTCCAGCAGGGTCACCAACCCCGCAATGTTGCTGTGCACATACGAGTTCGGGTTCTCCATTGCGTACCTGCACAGCAGAGATGGAACCAAGATTTCAGTACTTCAAACCACAGTGTCGAACCTAAAGATTCCTATTTCCAGTATCAGATTTTTGTAAAGCCATGCTGATGTTTTCAATTAAAGAACAGGTCTTCAGAAATCTAAGATTGTTTAGATCACAACATATAACAAAACTTGAATGGTAGAGACAAATCCTGCTTAGTCAGAGAACGAAAAGAAAAATGTTCCCGGTTGCTGAAATCAGGGACAGCCTACAAGAAGCGAAAATGGGAGCCTTGCGATGAGAAAAATGTAAAATTTCACTGAAGGGGACGGCGGCGCGTACCTCACACCAGCCTGAGCGGCGAGGTGCATGACGTGGGTGAAGGCAACGACGTCGAAGAGCTTAGCGAGGAGGCGGGCATCGTTGATGTCCCCTTCGACCACGAAGACGCCTTGGTTCTGCAACAGGCTCTTGCGGGCCTTCTTCAGCGACGGGTCGTAGTAGTTGTTGAAGTTGTCGATGCCGACGACGCCGTCCCCGCGCTTCTTGAGCGCGAGGGACACGTGGGTGCCAACGAAACCGGCGGCTCCGGTGACGAGCACAGACATGCCGCCGGAACGGCGGATCTGGGCGGAGTTCCTGACCTGGCGCTCCCACTGGATCCCGCCCCATGAGGCGGTGAAGTAGCGGTTGCCGGTGTCGATGAAGCTCTGGAAGCTAAGGTACGAAGCCGTGAGGGCGATCAGGAAGAGGGCCCACAGGAACATTGTGCTCGTGGAGGCGAAGCAGCGGTGGAGCTGCCGGTGGTGTGACCCCCGATGGTCAATCTTGAACTTGCCCGGCGTCGAAGGCAGCAGCTCATCCTGTAGCACGGGCAT
Source organism: Sonneratia caseolaris (assembly GCA_900006705.1). NCBI lineage: Eukaryota > Viridiplantae > Streptophyta > Magnoliopsida > Myrtales > Lythraceae > Sonneratia > Sonneratia caseolaris. Next base: position 36,006 of record CXYZ01003351.1, on the reverse strand, counting down.
TGTCCGAGCCGTTCCTCCTCCAATCCTAGGATCTCAGTTACTCGCTGTGTTTTCTTGGAAAAAAACAGGGATCGGGATAGAAAGGGATTCCCTTTCCTGAATCAAACCTGACTCCCCACTCCTTTTAGATTTTGGAGATCAGTTTTCTGGATTTCGGATTGGTTAAAAATATATTTTTAAAGAGAACTAATTCTTGAGAACAGATGCAGACAAGGGGTTGATAAAAACAGGCTTTTCGATTTTTTCCCCCGCACCTGCTAGCGAGAGGCGAGGCGAGAGAGGTGTTATATATAGCGGTCGCGGCCGCAGGGAAGACGACAATTATACGCGTGAACGCGTTAATGGATGGCCAGCTTGTAAGCTGTAACCCCTGGTGGAGAGAGAGAGAGAGAGAGAGAGAAATGGATAAATTTTTCATTTAATTTCTGCGAAATTTCAATCTTATTTCTTAAAAATCGTTAAATTTCGGGTTTTTTTTAATCCTTGGATATACTCTGGATTGGTTAAAGTTTCATTAATAGGGCATGGCATCACTATGATACTGTGGTGCAGTGCCGAGTGTGAACTTCGGTAACTAATCTGTGTTCTTTGAACTGGAGTCAACAATGGTACACTGTTTTCTTTGGAGCAATGTCAAACGTGCGGAATCGACGAGCGAAGATGAATCCGGACGCCGCTCAGTGATCGACGATGCGGAGCGCCGTGCAATTCATAGTATGAGATCATCAAAGGTGACGCCCTCACTCGGGAGGTCAGTAGCCGTGCGCCAAAACACTACACCCCACTCGTGCCCCACGATGACGTGGCGAGAAACCGCCGGAGAGGATTGCCGGAATTAGAGATGATTGTAGCAGTTACTCGGCCATTAACGGCCAAGTTATCAATTTACTATAGTCTGACTCGTGTTTCTCTCGCGTCCCCGTAACTAAGCCTAGTAGGATCGAGTAGTTGTTTGGAGACGGTTATTACCTGCCACCGGTAGAATCGGTCGCGCCTCCAGCTAGGATAAATTAAAGGGCAAAGTAACAAATTCGTGCTAAAACGGGTAACAGACGGCGAAGCCGGTGGACTCAGTGGTTTGTCGCTCTTTCTCGCGACTTAAATGCCATGTGGAGAAAACGGGCGGTGCTCCTTAAATTAACCCCACACGCTATACCCTTTTTTTAAAAAAAATGGATTATTTACGAAAAATAAATAAAATCAGACAATAATAATAATAATAATAATTGCCTTGTACCCTTTTTGGGCTGCTCCAATCTTACATTTATATCATATTTTTTGCTTCCCAGTATAAGCCAAATTTGCTCCTAGAAGGGTAAAAAATATATAAGAATTTTTTTTTAAAAGGATGAGGTTAAACGTTATCGAACGTGAACTCAATTAGGTGTGGGACCAAGCACGCTTTGCCGGATTCATACATTAGTGTGGGCCCTTTGCCAGCTTGTCGTGATGGCGGTGGTGGGTCCACAAAAGGAAGAGGGTGAGGACTTCTTCACATGGACAAAAGAGTCGAGTCCCCGTTCGCCGTAGGGGCGTAGCGGTGGAGACTGGCCGTCACGTCCACGTTTTCCAATCATCCAATCAAATTTAAGTGAAAAAAAAAATCAATCCCATATTTTTATTTTTTTTTTAAAAAATAATTAATTTTAATCGATCGAACTCAATTTTCGGCACTCCTAATTTTTTGTTTTTTGGGAGGCAGCGGTGCTCTGACCTTTCGGACAGGGTACAATGCCGACGTCGTCACGTTGCACGTGTTATATTTTTTAACTGCCACAACGTTTTGGACGGTTGATACAGTTTTCATGCATCATCGGCCGGGCATCATCCTCTCGACTGAGTCAAGGCAGAGAACTTAGAAATCTCCGTAACCCTCCTCTGGGCGTGGTTCTGATTTTACGATGATGAGACATAGGAGTAGATGAGATCTTGAGTTGAAATTTACATTTTGATGAATTCCAACCACTCTTATCCTTATATTTTTGACCTAATAACTAACTTTTAGTAATGAAACTAGCCGTGTAAATCATTATATACCTTTATAACATTACAATATATGTAACCAGTATAAATTACGGTCACAATCACGTACGTTCAATTTTAAAAAGTACGGAACGGAAGTTACTCTTATGAGTCATCTGGTCATTGACTTTCTGATAGGGATGTGGGTAGCTGACTTTCATAATCATTATCCTAATTTATCTCTCGGGTAGAGTTCAGGATCATCAAATATGTATGCTGTCACTGATTATATGGATAATGGATTAATTGAAGTTACTGAATTTTTTTCTTAAATAATATTTAAATATCAGAGAATTAGTATTTACATGAATTAAATTTATTAATGAGTTTATTAAATTTAAATTTAAATTAATTAAAATTTAATAANTTGGTTCTTGGGTAGGACAGAAATGATAAATTCTGTGACCTGCCGACCAAAAAAAAAAGTGAATTCCATATTCCATTTGATATTTTTCAGAGCCACTTTTAATCACAACATATCCGGAGATAGAAAATTTCCAGAATTGCGGACGCAAACGCATCGTTGACCCAATTCCAAGTGACGAACTCGTTATCGATAATTTATTGGCCGAGACAATTCTGTGTTTATCAGTTCATTCCGTGCCGGACCGATTGGAATATTTTTCTTCACTTCATCCCGCGTCACCTAAAAATGATTATATCTTTATTTTATATAAATATACGAAATTATGATTCCTTTTATTTTTTATTTTTAAATTTCACTTAATATTTATGCTAGATTTAATTTTTTTTTAAAAAACTCATCAATCAGCACTTTTTTATCCGGTCCATGGCACGTATTCAATCGAATTTTGACCAATCTTAGCCCAAGGCCCATTCATCAGATCCTCCTTCGGTTGGCCCAAATTAGTCCGTAATTCATTACTCGTACTCTCCTTTTGGGCATCAAGGCCCTCAGCTCAATGTAGTGAGTAGAAGAACCGGAAGCCAGTGAACCGGATAACGGACAGGACAACAGGCAAGGATTCAAATTAGGGTCACGTCTCGGTTATAACGGTTTTGGACTATCGCCGTGTTATATAAGAGTATGGAGCATGTCATGGATGGGAAATTATAGAATAATAATAAAATTGCTTTTTCGAATTTGAGAACCTTCCTATGTCTTATAACAAAATCCACACACCTCAATTTAAGTTGTATTCAATTATAAATCATCTAAATACATGAATAATTGTAAAAAAAAAGTGAGAATATTGGTCATAACGGCAGGTTACGGCCAATAATTATCCATTATGGCTGCCACGTAATGCCGTTACGCCCGTCATGTAATGCCGTTTAGAAGGAGATATTAAGGAGAGTAAGTGTAGTAAATCCCTCTGGCCGGAGTCAGATCAAAGTGCTCCCGGTCTACGCAGAGACCGGTTTCACTCGCCTATTTCCGTCTCAGCTTGAAGATGGTTTCGTGAACCGGATAGAATCGAACCAGGAGAACCAACCCTGGCCATGCACATTTTTGCGGGAAATTTAATATTTATTAATTTGAACACATACACATACATGCACACACTTATGGTGGAGTAGGGGGACGGTCCATCTGGATTTCTGGCCATTAGTAATTTCAAAAGAACAAGAATACAACTTCCGACGGCTCAGAATACTCAGTCCACTGACACTCAAGACTCTGAGACACTTATTCATAATACTTAGCAAAGTTTACTGGGCTGACCTTCCAACAATGTGGATAAGAAATTCGAGTTATCATGGTCTCACACTCTCACTTTCCATGTCCACTTCCTCTCCCAGATCCATGTCCGTGCCCTTCCCCGTAGCCCGACCCACTTCCGGAGCCACCTCCCCGGCCATATCCCCCACCGTAGCCCGAGCCCGAGCCTCCTCCCTGGCTCCCTCCTGACCCAGACCCTGCCCTGGACCCAGCGTAAGACCCAGCGTACGAGCCAGCTTCGGACCCTGCGCTGGATGAGTCCGAAGCAGAACTTGATCCCGAAGCTGAGGCTGATCCGGAACTAGATCCTGAACTAGCTGAACCTGAGCCGGGTCCAGCACCAGCTCCTGCGCCTGAACCACTCCCCCCACCTAAGCCGAGTCCTATCCCGAGCCCGGCGCCAACCCCACCCAGGTCCAGCCCCAGTTCCTTTCCAGATACACGGCTCTCGGACGCCATGAGAGAAGTGGCTAAGACCAAGGCGACGAGCGCCATGCATTTGATCATGGCCATGGTCGAAACAGCTCTCTCTCTCATTCTCTATACGTGAAGCTACACTTCGAGAAGTTTGCNAAAAAACTCATCAATCAGCACTTTTTTATCCGGTCCATGGCACGTATTCAATCGAATTTTGACCAATCTTAGCCCAAGGCCCATTCATCAGATCCTCCTTCGGTTGGCCCAAATTAGTCCGTAATTCATTACTCGTACTCTCCTTTTGGGCATCAAGGCCCTCAGCTCAATGTAGTGAGTAGAAGAACCGGAAGCCAGTGAACCGGATAACGGACAGGACAACAGGCAAGGATTCAAATTAGGGTCACGTCTCGGTTATAACGGTTTTGGACTATCGCCGTGTTATATAAGAGTATGGAGCATGTCATGGATGGGAAATTATAGAATAATAATAAAATTGCTTTTTCGAATTTGAGAACCTTCCTATGTCTTATAACAAAATCCACACACCTCAATTTAAGTTGTATTCAATTATAAATCATCTAAATACATGAATAATTGTAAAAAAAAAGTGAGAATATTGGTCATAACGGCAGGTTACGGCCAATAATTATCCATTATGGCTGCCACGTAATGCCGTTACGCCCGTCATGTAATGCCGTTTAGAAGGAGATATTAAGGAGAGTAAGTGTAGTAAATCCCTCTGGCCGGAGTCAGATCAAAGTGCTCCCGGTCTACGCAGAGACCGGTTTCACTCGCCTATTTCCGTCTCAGCTTGAAGATGGTTTCGTGAACCGGATAGAATCGAACCAGGAGAACCAACCCTGGCCATGCACATTTTTGCGGGAAATTTAATATTTATTAATTTGAACACATACACATACATGCACACACTTATGGTGGCGTAGGGGGACGGTCCATCTGGATTTCTGGCCATTAGTAATTTCAAAAGAACAAGAATACAACTTCCGACGGCTCAGAATACTCAGTCCACTGACACTCAAGACTCTGAGACACTTATTCATAATACTTAGCAAAGTTTACTGGGCTGACCTTCCAACAATGTGGATAAGAAATTCGAGTTATGATGGTCTCACACTCTCACTTTCCATGTCCACTTCCTCTCCCAGATCCATGTCCGTGCCCTTCCCCGTAGCCCGACCCACTTCCAGAGCCACCTCCCCGGCCATATCCCCCACCGTAGCCCGAGCCCGACCCTCCTCCCTGGCTCCCTCCTGACCCAGACCCTGCCCTGGACCCAGCGTAAGACCCAGCGTACGAGCCAGCTTCGGACCCTGCGCTGGATGAGTCCGAAGCAGAACTTGATCCCGAAGCTGAGGCTGATCCGGAACTAGATCCTGAACTAGCTGAACCTGAGCCGGGTCCAGCACCAGCTCCTGCGCCTGAACCACTCCCCCCACCTAAGCCGAGTCCTATCCCGAGCCCGGCGCCAACCCCACCCAGGTCCAGCCCCAGTTCCTTTCCAGATACACGGCTCTCGGACGCCATGAGAGAAGTGGCTAAGACCAAGGCGACGAGCGCCATGCATTTGATCATGGCCATGGTCGAAACAGCTCTCTCTCTCATTCTCTATACGTGAAGCTACACTTCGAGAAGTTTGCTGTGCGAAGAAGAGACTAAGAAACCCAATACCTTTTATAGTGCGTCGGACGTGAGGGTAAGGTAATTGGCCCAAGTTTACACGAAAGAGAGAGCGGCGGAGGAGTACAAGCACCACCGCGGAGACTGCGGTTTTCTAACACCTACTCATCTTGAGTCGAATCCCAGGTTCTAATATCGTAAATTGGAAAAATGGATGAACAAAAATGGCTTTGAATCCACGATAGGACAACTTATAGACTTTGTGAATATCGAGCAGTATAGGAAAATAGACAATGGTGTGCATGTGGAGCGTATATAGCAAGCACATGCAAGTGTGAGAAAAAAAGTGGTGGAAGGAAAACACTCGCCCGCCTGAGCTTTGATCTCTTGCATGTGGGACATCAAATGATTATCCTGCGGGGAGTTCGGACCTGTACACTACTGCACCGCCCAAATTCCTTGGGACACATTCGACGAAAATGTTGATACTTACCTACTATACGTTGAGGGGGGTTCCATTTGGTCGGAGATCGTCGAACATGCCGGATTCAGACGGCATCATATATATATATATGGATAGGATTATCAGCGTCCTATATATGATTGGGTCTTTAATATGGTGTGTGTTCCATGCATGTCCCCAAGAGGGGGCCAGCATGATCACACCATACCATGCCAAGGGTTGGCATTTAACGTGTGCTATATCATTCGTTAGTATATGCTAATTATAAAGGCCTCATTGGCCAAACATTCTTGCAGATTCCGTACAGTTCCATGGCTGTTAAGACAGGAAACTATGAGTCGGTGGTGGTAGGCAGTAAGTAGTGGGGAGCCAGCACCTGCAGAGTGTAGACCACCTGTTACTCTCCACTATCTATGCATCCAACGAGCGCATGTGCCAACGTGCTCCTGTTCTGGAGTTCTCTCTATTCGATGGTGTAACTTTCTTAGGTCTAATTAAAATTAAAAGGGATTCGATTAGTCGACCCTTTTTATTTTAAATATTTTTCCTTTAATTTTAATGACAAGTATAAGTGATCTATACGATTCAATACTCTTTCTTGACTAAGCTGTCCTTCGGGAGTTGTTCTGGAATATCGCATAATCTCGAATTAGAGATGTTAAACGGGCCGAGCTGGCCCATAACTGGACCGGAACCAGACCGTCCAGATTTGGAACCGACCCAGACCGCTCCTAACCCAGTACAAAACCATTCTTAATGAGTTTTGGGTGGTTATGTGCTGATTCCAAAATATGGACCCATTAAACCGTAATCGACACGGACTGTTATCCTACTGAACCAGCCTAGAATGCCAAAAATTCTACGAATCAACGGTCGGATTTTATCGAGTCAATGTAAACTTTTAAATAAATTAAAAATATTCGTTTAAAATAATTTTTAAAATTTTAAAAAGATTGACAATTCACGGGCCAAACTGGCCCTAACCGTTAATCAGCCCATTTATAAATGATTATGGGCCAGTTCATATTTGCGTGAACCGTGACTCATAACCGGACTGAAACGTTAAGAAAAACGAGTCAAACCGTAATTGGGTCAAATGGTTCCATACCGGATTAAAATCGGCCCAGACCACACTTTTAACAACATTATCTCGAATATACACTCGTGTAATGTAAGTCTTGAGATCAACTAATTATGTGTGTGTTTTGGAGCGGAGCGATAAGTTTTGAGATATACGATCTTATATTAATCAAATAAAGAAAATTTTGTAAGTTTGTTAAAATTTTTGATTTCATCACTTATTAACTTAAATTTTTATGTGGAAACGAGTTTAATCTCCCATAAGTTCACAACTATTCTAACATGGTATTAGAACTAGTGAACTTCCACCTTATCCGACTCAAGTCTAAAAGCTCAGTTCATGGTCAGTTGATACTGAACCTAAGTAAAACAGAAAATTGCAACTTTCTCCTTATTTGATTGATGTAAGTTTGTATATCCCAATAATGAGTCATCCTTTAGATTTGTGAAATGCTACTTAAATTTCACTGATTTTATCATTCCATTTTTATCCGCACCCCCTTTATCCTTACAATGAGTTTTACCACTCTGATCCAAATTTTCTAAAATTATTATGAGCACCGAGAAATTCACAATAAAAATCGTTCATAGAAATGCCGTTTTTTTCTTTTAAATAATGGAGCAATCACTGTGGTTACTTCAAGATATATTCCTTGTAGCTACAAAACATTGGATCGGTCGTATAACTTTGCATGAAAATTCTGAAGTTCGGTCCCCGAGCGAGTTCAGAAGGCAAGGAGAATTCGTATGAGGCGGTAGATTCGCTTCGTTGATCTGTATTATTGATTGTTGATCATTAGTTAAGCTGTTCAACAGTGTGACAGGAACCAGCTGCAGTCGTACACGGTGACGTCAAAATTGCACGGGAGCGATTGTAGTAACAATGGAATAATGGGCTGAGACTATATTCGGCCCAACATCATAGTTGGGCCCAGGCCCATTTTGTTGTTAAAATTTTTTTGCCCGAGGTCGGAGGTCCATCTCAAGGTCAGAATCGGTAGAATCGATGGAAATTGAGAGCACTGCGTGTAAGCTCATCATTAATCTCTCGTATCTCTCTTAACTTGAAATTAAAAGGTCTCAGATCAATTCTTTTGAGCCGGACTTCTCATGGTCGTTGTTTTCTTTCTTCTATCCTTCTATCGTATGTTAATTTCATAAATCTCTTATATAATTAAGAATATAAAAAATCATAATTGATGTTACACCAGCAGACGGTAAGTGAAAGTAAAGTAGTTCACGTATCCCAATATCGGGACAAATCCTTATCCTGTACCTCTTACTCAATTCAAAATTGAAAGTAGAAACTGCAACGGTCACGTTCCTTCAATGAGATAGCGTCAAGGGTTAGGCTTACTGACCGGTCACGATTCGATCTGGGGACCACGTGCCCTTTTCCTCCATATAATCGATTCCATGTAAGAAGAATGGAATAATTATGTGATATGATGTGGGTATATTTTATTTTTTTCTCCGATTAAAATAATTAGATATTAATGGTGTAGCTGTCATGTGATCTCTTCGCCGAGTTGCGTCTAATATTCTCCAATTGCTGACGAGGAGTAGTAAATGTTCGACTAAGCAAGGAATATTGAAAATTTGGATTATTGACGGCCGTCAGTGTGACTATTTGACGCGGTTAAAATCATCTAAAGTTTGACGCAACTACAATCCACGTCAGCATGGCTCAACAAGATCAACAAGGAACAGGAGACATCATCACAGCGACACGTGACCACAGCCGTAAGATAAGGCAACTAGGTCGGCACCACGTGGCAGGTGACACGGCTACCGACAAAACAGAGAAAAAGCCATCGGACTTTTAAATAATAAAGCTTTTGAATTTTAAGGGCATTAATTACCCTTTACGACTACTTGGAAATTCCTCGGTACCGGAAAATTTTCCGGTCTATTCGCTGGACGATTCACTAACTATCACAAATTACTGTATTAAGTCCATGAGATATTATGAGCTGTTTGATTAAGCTGTTGAACGGTCCAATAACTGGGCCGTGAAGGCCTTTGAGAACTGGGCACATTTCATACGTTCAATTTGCACCGTCGGTTCACTTTTTTCAGTTTTTCCTTCCTTTACCTAGAAAAGAAACCAAAATCTTACATAGAGAGATAATGCCTATTTATGAAACTACGTTGATGAGACTGTCATTTAAAATTTTTAATTATATTGCAAAATAGTAAGGGAAAAAAAAAACAGAAAAAGGAGAGGGCCATTGTACATGGAATTATCATCCCTGCACATGGAACATAAAGGCACGTGAATCACACCACTGGGACGTTGTCCTTTTCGTTCACCCGACGAGAAAGAATAATACCCTTGTTATTACGCATTGCTGGTGGGGGGAAAAATGTAATTTCATATGTCCATCAATAATAATAATATATTTATATTTAATAAAATATCATCGAAAACTGAAAATTTCCTTTATTAAGTTTAACATTTTCTTTAATCTAAGGTTTTTTCTTTACCTGACCCGGCAGGGGAATTGATATCGTGGCGGTTTCCCACCGGTCTGTCCCTGGTAAACCGGACCGGAAGAGTAACAACTACTCTTGAGATTACGGTTATCAGTAGTTGACGACAGTTTCCCCGAAACTGCCACCTACGCTGCCGCAAGACGGACGCCAGGACGCTTTCCAGACGTGTCGTTTCTACGCGTCTCAGCGCGTGCATTTATTCTCCTCCTTCATTCCTTCCTTCCTTCCTCTGCGGTATCGCTGCAGCCTGTAAACGTTCATCAAGTCGTTCAGTTCATTTCTTTCTCGTCCATATATATGTGTGTATATATATATATAACCCACACCCTCTTCCTTTGCTATAACCGCTCTCCTTCATAGCTGAATTCACTTAGACCCAGCAGTGGGAACGAGCAGAAGATCGAATCTCGCCGGACTTCTCAGGAATCTCACCCCCAGCTGAACAGTTAGGATCTCTGCTATCTCTGCTCGCCCAAGGATGTTCCGCCTGAGTAACAACCTTGTTGGGATCCTCAACTTCGTGACTTTCTTGCTGTCCGTGCCCATCCTCTGGGCTGGGATCTGGCTCGCGCACAGGGCCAGCACCGACTGCGAGAAGTTCCTGGAGAAGCCGGTGATTGTCCTCGGCGTCTTCCTCATGGTGGTCTCCCTCGCCGGCCTCATCGGGGCCTGCTGCGGCGTCTCGTGGCTCCTCTGGCTCTACCTCCTGGTTATGTTCCTGCTCATCGTCCTCCTCTTCTGCTTCACCATCTTCGCCTTTGTTGTCACCAACAAGGGGGCCGGGAAGGCCCTTTCTAATCGGGGCTACAAGGAGTACCGGCTCGGTGATTACTCAGATTGGCTCCAGAAGAGGGTCAACAACACCAAGAACTGGAACAAGATCAAGAGCTGCCTCATTGACAGCAAGGTCTGCTCCAGCCTCGCAGACGAGACTGCTAACGACAACATCCAGCAGTTCCAGGTTGAGCACTTGTCCGCACTTCAGGTATATTTTTCAAGTTCAGATTTTCTGCTTATGGATCCGGTGTTTCCCCTTTCAGTCTAATCTTCTTGCGTCTGGGGTCCGTGTGTTTCTGCTCGCGTTGTTATGATCGCGACTTGACTTGCCGCAATGTTTTTCCTTTTATTTCACTGTAAATCTATACTTTTTTGAGTTTTTCTCCGGGAAATCTAAAGCCACAGTTTCATCAAGTTTTCTCCCTTATAATTATCTCACGCCTCCTACCTCAGAATTAATTGGACTTAAGAGTAGAAAGGGTTTCAGAAGATGAATTGAAAATTCTATCCTTGTCTTCTGGACGATTAAAGAGACACGGACTTGAAAACCGCGCCCCTGGGGAGAACAGGAAACCGGAAAGCGGGAATTCTATGGGCCAAACCGGCTGGCTGAATGAAAGCCCTCTTCGATGAGATCTAATGTCATGTCTGCGCTGTGTTTCTGATTGACTGATTTCAAGTAACTGCAATACTAATGTCTTGCTCGTGTTCTGTGACTGTAACAGTCAGGGTGCTGCAAGCCATCGGATGAATGTGGGTTCACATATGTGAACGCGACTACATGGAACCCCCCAGCCACCGGCACCGTCTACAACAACTCCGACTGCAGCCTGTGGTCCAATACGCAGAACGTGCTCTGCTACAACTGCCAGTCCTGCAAGGCAGGCCTCCTCGACAACATCAAGAGTGACTGGAAGAAGGTGGCAGTTATAAACATCATCTTCCTGGTCTTCCTGATAATCGTCTACTCAGTGGGCTGCTGTGCCTTTAGGAACAACCGAGAGGACAATGCTTTCTGGAAGAGGCGTCCCTACCCGTGAGGACTGGATAGACCAGCTCGGATTGGGATGGAGTTGTGTAGGGTAACTGAGAAGTGATTAGCAGCTACTTAGTTTTGCTTCTTGTATAGGATGCTGCATCTTTACGTTCGCAGTACTGCTAGGATTTTCCATGCTATTACGGCATCAATCATGTTACTTCTATGCTTGAATTTGGACCTTAATGTACTTTGCCGCGTGCATATACAATTTCAATCCTTCTCATTGCTTCATAATAGGTCGTCCTTGATTGGCTTTAAGCTAGATTCTTTAAGATCACTGAAAGGAAAATGGGTTCTATTCAAGGATATGATAAGGCAAAGTTTTGTGATTGGGGTTCTTGAGAATGGTAGATGTGATGTGACTCCTATTTCATCTACTTTTCCAAATATCTGATCGACTGTTCTTCCTGGTTTCTGTGGTTCAGCTCAGTGTGGAGCGTCCCCTCACTTTATGCTGTCGTCTTATCCATTTCTCGGTCACATCCCTCTGTGAACAGAGGTAAGTGCTCTCCTTTTTCATTAATCCGTATAAGGAGACTTCATATTCATGATAACCTCGAGCTTTTAGTCAAGCCAATGAACCATATGCCAATGTTGAAACATAAAGTTTGATTTTACTGTCTGGTTGATGTATGTATTTGTGGTTGAAGAAACCTCTCTTCGAGCATTAAAGTCGTGGTGACTTTAGCTACTTTGAAAGGGGCTTGGGTGTGAATCTCCTCCATTTTCCTTTTGTTCTTCTGAGCAGATGGAAAGCCATGAAGTGACAGAGAGACATAAGGTAAATGACATGAAGCGATAGAAGTGTTTTAACGGTGCTATTAGCTGTAGAAATTGGCTGCTCAGCCGGTTAGAACCGACCATGAGATGGGTTTTCAGCTAGCTCGATTCTAAAAGGCCTAACAGGCTAATACGTGAACAAACTAGCCAGGGTCAGATCAATTGGTTATGAGTAGATTTTGTCGTATTCTGGTATGCTTTTCATAGTCCTTGTTTTGTGACAATAAACCTGGACGCGAGAAGCCCAAATGACAGCCCAAGTTAGAATCACAAAATGAAGCTCAAGGCTCTCCAAGATCTGATGCATTGTGAGGCAAAAGCGGTTCTCGGAGGACCATTAAGGGACCCATCGTCTTCATCCTCTTGGATGATTCATCTGCAAGAGCTAGATGGTGACGATCATCGCTTCCCACAGGAACATCATTGCACCCCGATATTCTTGGTAGAGCCTCTACTTGCTTGTGTTTGGCGCCTCCAGGATCTCGGGCCTTTCTCCACAGAACCATGTATAGCCCAGCCCCACCATGACTGTTGCAGCACCCAACAAGCTGAACGAACCCACAAAAATGTTGCCCTAGATTAAAAAGATAACCATTAGACAAGTTCACGCTATAAACAGGAGATTCGTACGGGCCATTTTTACCAATTAATTTGAGGTCTCATCTCCTTTATGAAGCAGTGATCTGCTTTCAGGAGTGGAAACGTCTAAAAAAACAGCGAACTCCTACCTTCCAAAGTATATTGCTTCGTGGATAAATATGGATGCGAAGACCGCTGCAACGACCGTGCACAGAGGGTTGAATATGGCAGCGAACATGGGCCCCCTCTGCGTTACGCACCAGGCTTGACTGAAGAACGCCACCGCAGATCCCACACCCTACAATGATTATTCAGTTAGTGTTGAGCAAAAATCTTTTTCGTTTTTACCCTTACGATGGTCTGAAATCTAATTTTTATCACTTCACTGAGAAACAAGCGAGCACCGAATGCAAGAGCAGAGTTTATTCTCCAAGCTTGCACTTCCCCCGCCAGAAAGGTGCTAGAATCGCTGATTGTAATGTTCCGAAAAAGCATGTCAATGCAGTTGAATACAAGTGATCTGGACAGTCTCTTGACAATGGCACCTGTTTAAGTTTGCAGCAAGCTAAGAGAAGGTGAATTGAAGTGGAAATTGAGATCGTTTTCGTAAAGTTGTACCTGTAAGATTAACCAAAAAGCCCAACCCCAGCAACTTCCAAAGAGAAACAGACAACCTAGTAGCCAATTCTCTGATGGCAATCCCAACAAGGACTCGCTTGTGAACATAGATTCTCCACGGTTCAGCAGTCTTCGTCCTTTGAGAAGCGTCGTTGAAATGGCCCCACTGACAGATGCCAACGTCCCGAGAATCTTTGCCATACTTCTCTTGCTTCGTAAATCAACCTTCTCCAGTCTTAAAAAATTTAAGCCAAAGCAGGCATTAGAGATATCTACCAGTACATGCAAGTTCTGACTGGTTACAGACATTACTTAAGCACAGGTTGATTTGAATTAATTTGAGAAACTTTCAAGTTACCCCACTACAGCTGCCATCGCAAAGGTTGCCACCGGAGTCACGTTCTCCATGGCAGAGGCAACCGAGGCCGATGATAAGTACAGGCCTTTGAAAAAGGCGTTCTGATTGACTGTCACCCTGTGTAGTAATAGAGCGTGACTGAGAGCAGATTAAATATTTGGATTCAGCTAGTTTTTCGGTTCCTTGAATGTCATCGCCAAATTGCTCTGAAAATGAAAACAAGCATCTGTATCATAAGCTTTTCACGATAATAAATCCTTTAGGGGCCTTACCCGAAAAATGAGCCAGCAAATATCAGTGCAAAGCTCTTCAATTCCAGGCGCAAGCTCAGTGAACTTCTCCTGCCACAAGTGCAATCACAGATGTAGGCAAAACTCTAGGCTCATCAAGCAGAGGAGATGTTATTATGTGTATTTGTTGGTTTAATAAGATATAATCATGCAACCGTTTTCCGATGCAACTCTTTTCTAACCCGTGTGATATCCCGAGCTATAGTTATGGTTTCTGATTCTCTTCCAAATGCCATCATAAACTTTCTCAGTTTGATAATTAATAAATGATAAACTCTTTCACCGGGAAATATCCATGAGGATCCGAGCATCTCTTTTGTTACGAGCGTCATGGAAAACAAGGAAAACAAGACTGTCTGACAGCGGAAAACTCAGAAAGTCCATTACAGGTTTGAGTTCTAGAGCAAGAGACGACCGTGGAGAACGGTAAAAATCAAATGCGGGAATCCTCGTATGTGGTCTCTTTTACCTCCTGTACCAGACAGCGGAAGGCGCTATGATCAGAGTGGCGATAGCTTGTCTGTAAACGATGAAGACCGGGGGCTTCATCCCTTCCAAGAAGGCTGCCTTCGAGATCAGAGCGATCCCTGCATATACGCACTGTATCATCACCTGCTACTACATCTCTCTGCCTGCGATATGCAAGAGTATAAAATGAATGAAAAATCAAGTTAAATTAACATTAGTTCTATTAACAGAAATGAGAAGAGCACAATAAACATGCACCCAGTTTGGTTACAGTACATCAAATATATAATATGTATATATTTCTATGCAAGAAAGCTCCATCGTTGACCACAAGAAGGAAAAGATCTCGACATAAGTGATTATTTTTTGTATACTGGACAACACACAGAATTGATTTGCGGGTCAGTGATGGGGAGAGGGCCAAAAGAGTTATTTGTCCTGAAACGGATCCATTAACTTAAGGCACGTTGATGCTGGTTGGGTGCCTCACAGATGACCGAACAGGAAGGGCGCTCGAGCTTGTCTTGTAAAGTAGGATACCGGTCAGAGATGTAGATCGAAGAAGCACTGTTCAGTGAGGTCGGATTAATTATTTTGGCTACTTGCCCAATTATTGAACCTAAATAATAATTAGACTGCATGAGGGGAACATGTTCAGGGGTTTAACCAGTTTGACTACCTGCCCAATTATTGAGACACGGAAGTAAAAGCAAGGTGTCATGGACAGAACTGATACTCGGGAAGGTGAAACTCATCTCAGCAGAAATCCTCTCGTGCATCTCTACTCCGCTCTACTGCAGCAAATCTAAGCCCGGTGAGTAACTCGATTCCATGGCATGTCCAGTAAGCCATAAACACCCACCAAAAGCTTCCCCTTGTGGAACTACAGAGAATCCGTCAAACGTGATTTTCGGATGCTGATCCAGGTCATGATCCTACTTATATATAGGATTAGACATGTACTCTATGTTAGTATGCCTGCAAAATGAAGAAGAGAGAAGATTGGCCCTTCTCATGATTTGACATGGACCTTCCTTCTGAATAATGAACCAGACAAATATGAACAGAGGCGATGAACAAGACTGGCAAGTACATTGAACTTTTCACACTGGATACAATGAAGTTCTGATATGTAACACACAGGTCTTGTTTTTTGTTTTTTCTTTTGTTGCTGGTTGATATGTAACATACACACATTTGGTCGAAACAAAATTTGTCATGCGAATAAACCCGATAAAATAAAGAAAGACGAGCTCATGGCTCTTTCAAGTTTTGATTTCTTGTGAGTTGTGAGGCAAGTGGACTTCTTGCAGATTCACTGAGGGAGTTTTTCATCTTCTTGGATTAGGCCTCGCTCAGCAATTTATAGCACCGCCTCCGCTGACTTGATGCGCGTCAGGCCAGGATATCGGGGGGCTTGGGTTGGAGCCGAGTCTGGGCCGGGACATAAATGGTGAGAGGTGGATCCTAATGTTCCTTCAGCAAAGTCCTACAGCAGCTTTCCTCTAGTGAGCCCATCCACCAGCTTTCTTCTAATGGGCTAAGCTAACCTGTGACCACGTGTCTGGATCAACTATCGCCAGGACACTAAAGCTCTTCCTCCGTACGCCACGTGCTCCACGCTGCCGTTCAACCGCCACGGACCCCCGCATCTTGACACCGGCGTCAGCCAGATAAACCATCGAAATAGAAATGGAGAAGGGGAGAGGGCCCCTTCAAGGCCCCAGGAAGAAGCTGATCAAGCGGGCCGGCAAGAACCGCCGTAGGTTCTCCAAAACCGCGCTAGCCGAGTACCTGAAAGCTGACTCCCACCAGTACGCTCCTCTGGTTGGTCGCTCTCCGTCTGATCTCAGCCCTTCTAAGGCCCTCCATTCTTTCGATACAAGTGACAGATCATGGCCTCAAAGATCAGTTTTTTTTTCCTCTGTTTCTTTCCCTACTTTTGCAGAAGGGGGTCCTAAATTTCTAATGTAGTTCTTTCTAGTTGTGGGTTTTAGGAGTCGAAGGAAGGAGGCCCAGTAAAGTGAAGGAGAAAACGTTGTTGGAGAAGATTTTGGAGTGTCTGAAATCTGATTCTTAACTGTATGCTTCCTTGATTAACGTCGAAAGCACGTCTCCTGCTCCAGCTTCTGGTAATGATAATCCACAATTTTTTTAAAACAAATCATCTTTTTTTGTTTAGGTCAGAAGCTACCTTAAGACTGTTCTCTCCTATATGGGAATTTCTTGATTATGTCATATGGAACTGAATGTAATAGTGAAATGTTGCAATTAGTTGATAAAGTACTTTTGTCACATATATATACACCTATGAAATGGAATGTTCAGTTCTTAATAAATTTAAGAATGTTTATTCACTCACTACTTTGCTAAATAGCATATCCTTATACTGGAAAGATTAAACAAGAAACTTTTCTCAACGCAAATGCATTTTGTTCTATCAAACCTGTTCTTTTCCATTCCGTTACATTCATTTATAGCAAACTTGTCCTTATACCAGTGGTAAAAACTATGACTATTATTTAGCCAAAAAGGAAAGAGTGATAAAAACTATTACATAATGAGGAAAATATGATAGAGTAATAGCTTTAACTGGACTAGGGGTGACTTCAAAGTTTTGGAAATGATGGTGTACATGTGCTTGGAAGATAATGCGTGATTCATTCACTAGTTCCCTAAGATAATGAGCAACTTACTCTGTGGGGGACATTTTAATCGTCAAAGTTAAAAGTTCTAATGCAAGCTTATTTTTGTTTAGGATTTTAAGTTGTCTCTCTGATGATATCTGTAATTTGCTCACCGTTGAAGATATATTCTGTCCCAAATTTTAGGGCCCGTCCACTAAGTCGAGAAGGTAGGTATAGCCTCTTCAAGGACAGTGATGACTGTGAAAGAGGTTACTGGGAGGCCGTCATCTGAGGGCTCTGTTCCTGAACGTCTTGGTTCGGGATATAGGAAAACGATGAAGCACACGGTCTATCGCGACTGCCGAACATCTTCCTCCTCTGGTACTCCCTATATAAGCTGTTAACTTAATTCTTAACGAACTGCTTCTAGCCTTGTATCTGAAATTGCCTCCGAATGGCAGCGAGAGAGTTGGTGAGCAGAGAGCTAAGGAGACTTGCGGGCTGAGAAGATGAATCTCACTGGCATATATGATGCAACCAGTAAGGTGGAATACAATATCTCCATGTCGTGTTGGCTGTATAGCATCATTGCACTAATGATTTATGTTCTTTCTGGTTCTGAATGATAGTTGTGTCTTTGATTTTCAATCGGTGGTTACATAACAATTATGTGGAAAGTTTTTTTTTCTCTGGTTATCAACCAGACACGTCTTTATTCCCGGGTCATTAGTTGGACTGATTTAGGGGTTGCAATGTCGTTTCCCAGCTAATCGCAATAGGTATAGATTAGGGATTGTTGTGATGTCCATTCTGAGGATGATGGCTACTTACTTCACATGTGGTTGGCATGTTCCAGTGATGCTATTGGTAATGGAATTGGCCATTTCTGAGCACGGACAGCTCAGTTGTTACGTTTGAACAGAAGGGCCACTATTTCTTTTGTGAAGTGTTAGATCAAACTACAGTTGCCTCCTCTTTCCCGAGTCTGCTAACACACCGTTCAAATGGTTCGTGAACAATGCTGTTTTTCTTGATCCTGGGTCGGATGTTCTCATCTGTATCGACTCTAGCGCAATAAAACTAGGTCAAACAAGTTGCACGATCTCATAGACCGATTGTCGGGGCCCCTCGGCCGTCCTTGCACAGGCACATCAAAGATGAATTCGGTTCGCGTGCATGTGGGGGCATGATTCCATGTCATGTTTGGACTGAATGTGACTACTACCCTTCATATCTAAAATGGGTTCATATTACTTTGTAACTAGTGTTTCAGTGGTACTCGGCTGATGGGGCTATTGGCACATATACGGATAGAAAATCGCTCGATTCTTGTCATGTGTAATATTTTGCTATCCGCGCAAGCATGTTAAGTGCCATCTGTGAAGTCAAGCTGGGCGGTCCATAGAGGGTCTCCCTAAATCTACTGTTATGGAAAAACGGTAAAAAGGATGAAGAAAGGCCTTATCCAATTTGGACATTGCGATTACGCATCTGGCATTGGATAAAATGCTTTGAATCTGCTCTGCTTTTATGTGTAACTTGGAACATCCAACCAATGATTAATTCTGGCGGTGACTAGTCACCTCTCAATAGTACTCCAAGGACTGACCCATGCTTCAGAACTATGTTCAAGGCCCGACTTAGAGCCTCGGTAGGGTTTCGGTATTCGGTGTTTTCCCTTGCACGTCTGTGGTGGAATGAGCATTTATCAGACAAAGACTGGCACGTACAGATATGATAATTGGCTGCCTATATAAATGCCATGCACTGGCAAGAGTCTCTCAATAATCTGCTCACAACTCATTCCCTCTCCCTCCGTCTGTGTGTTTTGCGATGAGAAGAAAGGGGAGAGTGCAAATATGGAGGAAGAGGAGGAAGGTCGAGGACTCGAGAAGGGTGAGGAACGGTTCTGCCAGGGGAAAGTTGGAGCAGCTGAGGAAGAACATCCCTGGCTGCAGTGGCCAACTTGCAGCGGACTCCAATGCCCTGTTCAATGCGATTGCTGATTACATCTCCTTTCTCGAACTCAAAGCCTCCCTCCTCAGGGCAGCGATCTCCTACTTCCCCCATGTGTCTAAAAGCAACCGACTGAATTGACTTCCAGGTCATGGTTCTCGAACGTCTCTTGGGTTTGTCGAGCATCTGCAGAACAATCATGGAACGGGAAGAGTATTCCAATGGTGATATTATGTGTTCTTGTTCTTGTGTGCGTAGATTCTAGCAGGAGAAAAAAAGGGGGGGCAACTGCTTATCTTTGTCTTCCTATGAAATTGCAAATAAAAAACCTCTTCAATCCGTTTGCTCTTGACAGTCTTATATGTTGGATCTCGCCTTCTAATCCAATCCGCTAAGTCTCCGAAGCAAGTAGCTGATCTTGGCAGGTGTTTACTTCGCAAAAACACTGACAAGAGATCGGGTTTGCTTCACCAGAGCAAAGGGAAATTACTATATTGCATGAATCAAACGCTGTGACAGATTTTTGTCTTCTCTATTTACAACGCCGATATGATTTTACAAGAGAATTGAAAGAGGAAAAAAATTGAAATCGAAATCGAATCATCATATGTATGAACCCAAAAAAAAAAAAAAGAAAATCGTGGGAACAGAGGCATTTCTCCATGAACACAGCTGATACAGTTGTAGATNAGAAAATCGTGGGAACAGAGGCATGTCTCCATGAACACAGCTGATACAGTTGTAGATCCGTCACTCTCAGCACCCTCCTCCTGTAGCCACACACTGATTGAGCGTAGCGAACCACGACTTCCTGCTCTCGGATTGGGAGGCCGCACGCCTCAGGCTCAACCTCGAGCACCGAGCGAGGTAGGCTCTCAGGTTCCGGTCCACCGTGCAGGGCACAAGGGAAGGGCTCGTCTCCGGAGCTCCCATGCAGAGGCTTCGGTTGAGCTTCACTGATGGGAATCTCTGGCAGCTCAGGCTGCGGAACGACGATCCGAGCGGGGAGATCTTCGTGCAGTGAGACGACCCACCAGGCTTGCAGAGTGGGGTCTTCAGGGCAGTGGACTCAGGGATCTCGCCTGAGCATGTGCAGAACGCAAGCGAGAGGCTCGTCCGGGTGACGTCCTTGGGCATGGGCCTCGTCCCAGGGAGCTTGGTAAATGAGACAATCCCATGGCGACAGAGCGGACATGGAACGGAGCCCGGGGGGCCATGGTGAGTGGCAGCGCTACTTGTCGAACATAGATACATAGCACACCTTGTGCAGAACTCGTGACTGCAGCCTGCATCAAGTTATTATTGAACTGAATTTGGTGTATCATTGAACTGAATTGAGCGAACCAAACTCTCAAATTTCTAGAACTGCAGACACCGGAGCAGACCGGACATCCAACGGCCATGCTGTCATTTGACTGGTCTCACCAAACCTCGGAAGACATACCAACAACTCAGCCATGATATAATTCTGCTAAATTTGAGGCATAATCTTTTCTGGATTTCTGTTTCTCTGGGGGTTCAGCAAAATTATATATACCTTCTGCGGCCACAGTACATTTGCTTTCAAAACAAACAACACAAGTGTCCTGGCATGTGGGGTGGGAATCGATGCTTCTCCACCCGCATTCTCTGCGAGTTGATGAGAAATTTACACATGTCAAGGCAACAAAGAGAGAAGGGCAGTGAATTGTTTCAAAAGAAAAGGAGAGAAAGAAAGGAGCTCACCTAGCAATCTTCATGATGCTCATGAGAGGAAGGGATATATATGGAGAAGGCACAGTTCGTGATCGTTCCTCTTCCGGTGGTCTGGTGAGGATTTCCTCAAGCCAGTTTCTATGCCACGAGTGAGCAACCATCAGCGGGGTCAATCTGTAATTACACGCATGAAGACACGTGTGAAAAGCCTACTCCTTGCTGGAAAATCAGATCAGAAGACATCTGTGATGACTCTCTGTATTCTTGTTGAATCAGTTTTTACCAGCACCCGTGCACACGAGATTGATTGTACGGAGAAGGTTTCACCCTGAAGCTAGCCTCTCATGAAACACAGGAATGTATCAGTTTCATTTTCCCCTTGGTTAAAAATCAGTGACCAAACCCAAAAGAAGTGGGGGAAATACTTCTTAAAAAGGCTCTCTGATTTACGAATTATGCAGGAAAAAGGTCTTCTTTTCAGCATTTTCCATGCATAGAAAATCCAAGGATGCTGAACAAAACCAGTGGGCTATACGAACTGAGCGTACGGATGCACGTATAAAACCATAGAAAGCAGAAAGGACAATAAATGCGAGTAAATGTTGTTTGATACCCGTTGGAGTTTTCAGCAGATAGGCTCGCACCATTTGCTATCAGGACCTGATTCACGAAACAAGATGGATGGAGAAATCAGTCTAAATTCAGAGAAAAGGCACATTGCAGTTCCTTAGCCTTATTCCCACGTAATGAGAAGAGAAGTACCTGGCAACACTCAGCGTTTCCACCACAAGCGGCATAGTGTAGAGGAGTACTTCCTGCCCCTAAATTATCACAAAACACAACGGACTCTTTAACAGCGATTGTAGTGATGTACCACAGAAAGAACGGGTATCAACGCATCGAAGGAAAAAATCCACCTATTAGATCGATAGCGGTCCCATCCTCGACTGTAACTTCAAAAACAGAAGCCCCAAGATCCAAGAGCAGCTGGACACTTTCCACATGGCCATTAAGAGCAGCCATATGAAGGGCTGTGATGCCTCCATCAGCAGGCTTGTTGATCACCTGAGAAAGGGCATCGATCCTAGCAAAAGGAGAGGGAGAATTCAACGAAAGGCCCAAAAAATAATGGCCAGTAGGGAAATGCATGAAGAATGAAAATACTTCATCAAAGCATTGATACCCTTCGAGCTCGGAGCGAGAACACTTTCGCTGTTTCCTCAGGATGTTCCAAGCACTGGGGATGCTGGGAATGTAGTCTGCGAGGAGGAGTCGGATACACCGAGAATGGCCATTCAAGGCAGCCAAATGGAGGGCTGTTCCCCCATTGAGATAGTCTGCTCGGTGAATCTATAAAAAGATCTAACGATAAGCATTGGGTAAAAAATTCCAAACACAGGAGGCATAACATCTTTCCATAGCCAGGAGAAATCTTTCTGCCTTCCAGTGTTCTCTTTCCTTTCTAGGAGATTGAAGAATATAATGCATGAAAACAACATAACGGATAACAGTCTACTTATCCGGCCTCCTGAGAAGCACACCATAATGCATTTCTCAGTTGATATTAACAAAATGAGAAACTGGACAATCCTGAGGAGCCAAATGGACCTCTTACATTAGCTCGAAAGAGGATCAGAGTCTGAACGACTTCCCAATGACCATGCTGACAAGCTTGCATCAGAGCAGTCTGCGGTCAAAAACAGAGTTCTCATCAGGAAACAATACAAACCTAGTAAACTGAATGATCGCTTAGAAACTTAATCTTCAAAATCCATGAATCCCAGTTGGCGAACATCACCTGACCACGATAATTCCTGAGATTTATGTCGACCCCTGACTCGAGCAACAGAGAAACTATCTAAACACATAGATCGATGCCAATCACCATAGTGAAAAATAGCAGTCATGTAATATACCAAGGATTAAATAGACAAATATATCACAGAAGATCAACACGATTATACCTCATGGTGACCCTGTGCCGCAGAATAATGTAGCGGTGAATTCCGCACGCCGAAGGTAGAATACCTCACGAGGCGAGGATTGTATTCCAACAGAGCCCTGGCTTCTTGAAGATCACCATCTCTAGCTGCGGAAACCAGCCGTTCCCCTGAAGCGGAGCACCCGAAAGAATTTCCCACGAGGTTCAATAGCCTCATGATAGCCAGAAGATCAGACAGTCTTGCTCGACCGTGCTATCGACCAACAGTCAAGGGGAAGGTCCAGAGAGCCGATACTATTCAAAGGGCCATAGTCATGAAATTCATCAACCGTAGCAATAAGAGACAAGGAAGTGAAAAGAGAGAATTGAAAATCCGAGCTTCTCTATACGGGGCAAATACATTTCTTTTCTACTGCACCAAACTGACAACTACCAAAGGAGAAGGTTCTCATAGGCATCCCAATAAAACACGAAGAATTGGTTGCAACGAACAGAATCTCAGTGCTCGATATCCCTCCCCTTCAGACCTTAAAATCCTAGGAAAATCAAGATGCCGCCCCCCAACCCGTCATGAAAAAGTCCAACCTTGTGACGTGAGTCCCTCTGCTTTACTTAATGGTCTCGTCAATTACGAGGAACCCAAGAACACAGCGACCTGGAAAGCCCCAAATCGAAGCTCCGGAGCCTTCCCTGTCCACTCGAATGATCACAATAGCTCCCATCCCCAAAATGCAAGAACCTGCCAAGTACAGCTCAGAGCCTCAATCAGACCCATTAGAATTCAATCAAGTTCCCGGGGTACCCGAAACACCACGTTTGCCTTTAAAACACCCCAATTTCCCCCCATCCCATCATGATGCCCACTCCCAAGATTCCCCCAAAAAGTCAAAGCAAAAAGGCCGCGACTTTACAGGCTACGGGGGATCGATGAAAGGTGAAATGGAACGGGATGTACGTGACAGGACAGGAAGCTAAAATTAGGGCAACACGGACAAAAGGGCAGCAAAAGAAAATCCCATTAAAGGGTAGTTTGAAAGGACAGCGGAGCAACAATTTTTACTGCGGGCTCCCAACCAGCCACGATCTAACAGTAGCAATCCTTCCCTGCGAGAAAGGAGTAGTTCGGTGGGGGTGTTCCCCGTATCATTAGGCTGTCAACTCCCCCCTTGGATATAATTGCTGTTCTTCCTGGGACATGCAAGGAGGAGGAACAGACAGCATTCCATATCCGACCAGATTCTGCGACACGGTATGTCGTGGTCAGCAGCCCACAGTACAGTGAAATCTTCCGGGGTGAACTCCTGACCCTATCAGATTTCGAACAATTTTCTCTATTGGAAAGATTCAGATTTATCCATCTTCTCTGTCAAACTCGCATAGGTTCCCACAGGAACCATTATGACCCCCCAAATTAAGATTTGTCATGAGCATCTTCTTCCTTCCTATTCCATTTTTTTCAAAAGAATTTTGAACATTTTTACTCATTCTATCTTATGAGATAATAAATTTATCAAGAACATGACTAGTTAGATGAATCTTGATCTCTCAATAGTTATTCCGTCAGGTATATATCTATCTAACCTGACCATAGGGAGAGAAATTCGAGAAGAAAATGATGAAATTAAATTAAAATAAGTTCAATAAAATATGAAATAGAGGGGGAGGAGGAGAGGGGATGGATGTGTCACATCCTCAGCCAAAGGAAACATCATCAACAGACCTTAAAAATTAATTATATAAATGGAAATAATGCGACATGGCTATGATCATCATGCCAAGTTCATATCACTCACATTTCATATAATTCAAAACGTTTTTCACTGTCTAATGTCCACAATGTGGAAACCCATCACCCGAATCTGGCTATCAATTTCGCAATAAATTCCCAACCAATATTGAAAGAACGAATATTCGTTGCATGTTCGTGCCCCTGTCATCGTTTTCTCCTCCGGGTATCGGAGTTGAGTTGGTCGGTCCGAAATGTGCAGCTCCGTCACGGATATTAATGCCGCGCCAATTCCTCTTAGACAGTTTCAATCAAGGTGGGATTTTTGTAGCACGCTTCAACAACAAACCCACCCCCACCCCCAAAAAAACCATGCCCGAAGACGCTTTGACCCGAACCGAGATTAAAATAATACCGGGCCCATTTCGGCCCAAGCATGACGGAGAGAGATGTTGTGTCGGCTGATAAAAGGCCCAAAGTAAAGCCCAAAAAGATATCTGCTCAATCGATCAACGTAACAGAATTATCACGTGAGATATTTATGTGGCCGACACCAACTAGGGACAAGTAAATGAATATCACATTTTTTTTGGATTATCCTAAATAAGCTGTGGAGGATCCCTGAAAAATTAACTACGAAACACAAAAGAGGGGAAAAAAAGATCACATGATAAAACATCTCGAAACCTTATTGATTCTGTGTTTTCATGAGATTTAAAAATCTGATGGATCATAATTAACTGAGGCGGCGAGCAAGAAATCTGCCTACCTTTCACTTTTCCTTCATCCGTAAGATCTGAAATCAAACCGCACCACCAGAACAGGTAGAGGCATGTATGTTTGTCTGGATTTCTTGACTCTGATAGGGTCAATTAAATTTGGGGTAAAGTGCAGTTTTTATTTATTTATTATTTTTTCGATCATTTTCATTTTTAATTTCTCCTTGGGAACATATTTAGTCTTCCATTTTTTTTACTTAGATGAACACTTTTTAATTTTTTTT